>ML851696.1:5305-23406 GCA_009831015.1 Picea engelmannii
TAATATGTAATAATTGGCACTTAACCCATATAACCAATAACACTTAACCTACATAATTGTTAATCCTTAACTCTTAACTCCTAACCCTTATAGATTAATATTTGAAGTTAGACTTTATAATAAAATATAAGATATATCCCCCAACATATAAATAAATGAGAGGCATAGATGGGGCTCTGTGGTTCTATAGTTTCGAGGGCCTGTGGCCCGCACCCTATGGACACGAGCTACCCTCTTACCTAACAACAGATCCTTTTACCCTGTGGTCACAAGAACCTTCTGACAAGACTGCAGGCATGACCCCACCTTTCTAAGATAAACCCTCTCACAAAACTCGATGTCTCTTTCACTTTGTCTCATCCACCTATGTTGTCGCCTGAGGTGCCCTGAGCAGATTGTGAACAGTATAGGAGAGAAGAAGCGGTTGACCTGTCTTTAGGTAAGGGAGATCCAATGGACACATACAACGATGAAGTGGATTACTCACAAGATTAAGGATATTTTCTCCCCTGGATGGGGACAGATGGAAGCCCACCAACTTTTTCCCGGCTACAACTATCCACACCGACACCACTGGGATCCCTACCGCTTTCTTCACCTCCTACGATCCCCTAGAGCGACTTCTTCTCGCAGCTCTCCGGGGTAACAGGATTTTTCTTTCTATAAGTCTCAAGTTCCTCCTCCTAGCTTGGACAAGATCATTGGGACAAAAGCCTCTTGACACCCCTTTCCTCACGCTTCGAAAAAACTTTGTACCTCAGTAGTGCACTTCTCCCTCAAGCTTTCGAAGCTCCCCTCTCTCCAACACATTGTGACTTCTTCTCTTTTCCATACCCAGTGGCAGTATCCGGGACCTTCTTGGATCCCATGGTAAACCCGACTTCCATTCAAGGGTTGGGGGAACTTGGGTTACACCCTGACTCGCTACAAGAAGTGCTCTTCGAAAATCATAATGAAAGGTTCGTACAAGCTCTGGAACTTAGCTAGGATTTCTCCACATAGTGTTACTTTCAATATGAGGGCCAAGCCTTCTCACTAGTTTATGCACCTCTAGAGTCGAAGCAAGGGTTTGTCATAGAAAATATTCATCCCTTCAACCTCAATGGCTGGGACCTCAACCAAAGCAGGGCACCAGGTTCTCGTCCTCCCAATGACTCAGACCTGGATTCCCAAGGTGCTTCAGGAGAAAGAAGGATGAAGCAAAACAAATGTCAAGGTTCATCCAAGGAAAATCCAAACTTCATCCTCACCTCCACTATCTCCCTAAAACCCCTTTTCACCTCTGCCTTTGTCCCATCACCTCCGCTGGATGAAGATTCCCCACGGCCAGCTTCTCCTCCAAACTCGCCCAATTCTTGGTCTTCATGGGAACCTTCCTCTGACGGCTCTGAGGACTCCATAATATGCTTCCACCTCCACAAAAAAACAATAATTATCCCTACCTTGGACCCCATAGGTCTTGGCCCTACTCTGGAACCTTTGAAAATGAAAAAAGTTCGAGGCAGGCCTTCACACATCTCCATAGCACAATATCGTGGACTGATGGACACGACTTTAGGCTGACGAAAATCTCTCCTCAGGGCCCTCAAAGAAACAAAATCCCCTTCTGGGGTTCCCCAATGAATCTCCTCTCTTTCAATTGCAGGGGTTTAGTGAGCCCCCAAAAACAATCCACTCTAAAAAGGTTGGTAACTTTGCACCAACCAAAGGTTGTTCTCTTCCAAGAAACTCTAGTAGACGAATGCACATCCACAAAAGTTCTCTCTACACTCTTCCCAAGATAGGCTTTCCTGGGGCTGGATGCCCATGGTAGATTGAGAGGCCTAGCCATCGATTGGTGCTCTAGAAATAAAAAGCCCTTAAACTCTTGGTATTCTAACACATTTCTGGGTCTTGAGGTACAAGTAGAGGTTTTGGGGATGACTCTCAAGATACTAAATGTGTATGGGCCACAAACAGACATGATACTTTTCTAGAACTCCCTCTTCAGCAAGTAACTCTTGAAGTTGAAAAGTCTAATTATCAGCAATGACCTCAACTTCTCCCTAGGTGAAGCGGAAAGCTGGAGCCCCTCGGCACACCCATATCCCCAAACAATGTTTTTTAGCCACCTTTTGGCTTCAAATTGCTTCATTGATTATGCATCAGTCAAATTGCTCCCCACCTCGAGAAACTTAAGAGTTGGGGAAGCACAAGTCAAAAAAAGATTACATTGGTTTCTAATCACCGAATCAATGTTGATGCTTCCCTTCCAATTTCGTCAATGGATAGGAAGTAGAGGATACTAAAATCACTCCCACGTATTGTTTACCTTTGAATGGGGACCAAAAAATATGGCCACACCTTTCAAATTCAACTCCAACTGGCTCAAAGAAGAAAGATTCCAAAAACTGGTAAAATCAAATTGGACCCCCCTTCAGGATTCGAGGGGAACATCGAGAGCCATACAATTCATGGACAATTTTAAAAAAATCAAGAAATTGGTCATTCCCTAGGAAAAAACAAAACAAAAAGAAGATGAGAAAGAACTAAAAAGCATTGAGGACCAACTGGAGGCAATCTACCAATATTTTGAGTCTTGGTTCTCCTTGGAAGCCTCACGCAAAATTCTTAGAAAATTAGAGGCAAAGCGAAGGAAACTATTGGCAGATCAAGAAGCAACCTGGAGACTTAAGAGCAGGGTAATATGGCTAGAAAATGGGGATGAGAACACAAAATTATTTCATTCCTTTGCCAAAGGTCGAAAAGAGGCCAATACAATTTGGAGCTTAAAGGATCAAGAACACAGATCGGTTACTTCCTTCGAAGGGATAGAAACTATGGGAAAAAGACACTTCCATACTTTATTCAAAGAAATTATAGAAGGACCAACATATCCGACATCATCAAATTGTCCCTTTGCTTCCCCATCTTTGTGTATGAGGAAGGAAACCTAGAACTATATGCAGAATTCACTGAAGTTGAACTCAAAGACACCCTGCAAAGATTTCAAAAAAATAAAATCCCTGGTCCAGACGACTGGTCAATTGAATTCTATTTGGGCTTCTTCGATATGATCAGAGGCGATATTCACAAATTCATAGAGGAATCCATATTAAATGGCAGAATTCACATCCCTCTTAAAACCACCTTCATAGCTCTAATCCTCAAGGTGAACGATCCTCTCTCCTTTGATGATTTCAAACCCATCTCACTCTACAATTTCATATACAAAATCATTGAAAAGGTAATAGCCTGGAGGATGAAGCCACTACTCTCTTCATCCATCTTGAAAGAGAAGTTTGGGTTCCTCAAAGGTCAAGAAATCCATGAAGCAATTAGGGTCTCTCAGAAAGGCCTTCATAGTATGAGAACTACAAAAGCCAAGGGCATTATTTTAAATATTGATCTCTCTAAGGCCTTTGACACGGTAAGTTGGTCCTACATCAGGCTCCTTCTCACCCATCTCGGATTCGAGGTCCCTTTCATCAAATGGATAATGGTCTGCATATCCTTGTTCTCCTTTTCGGTTCTCATAAATGGAGAAGCCCCACCTTTCTTCACCTCTGAAAAAGGATTGCGCCAAGGATGCCCCCTCTCCCCTCTACTCTTTCTGCTAGTCGCTGAGGTACTAAGAAAGGCTATAGAAAATGCAGTAAGATCGAGGGATTTTCATGGAATTCATCTAACCACAAGACTAAGAATCA
The DNA here is from genome assembly GCA_009831015.1 of Picea engelmannii. Lineage (NCBI taxonomy): Eukaryota > Viridiplantae > Streptophyta > Pinopsida > Pinales > Pinaceae > Picea > Picea engelmannii. Next base: position 8,992 of record ML851696.1, read on the forward strand.
CACATTTACTTTTTGTGGATGACATCCTCATCTTCTACAGTGGTCGAAGGAATTATGTTGAAGTTCTTACAAATATACTCTCCCTCTTTCGCTCAGAAACTGGTATGCAAATAAATATACAAAAATCTACACTTTCCTTCTCTGAAATGGAAAGAGAGGATGAATAAATCTATCTAAGGATCTTTCCCTGTACTTTTCAAGATTTCTCAGAAGCCCTAAAATATCTTGGTTTTCACTTAAACCAAATATCTACCTCAAAAAGGACTGGAAATGGATGATCTCCAAACTGGAGAAAAGACTATCTGGATGGAGTTTCAGGTGTCTCTCAAGGGCAGGAAGACTCACTCTAACCAAATTAGTTCTAGAGTCCATCATGGTCTATTGGATGTCGTTGTCTTGGATACCGAAAGGAACACTGGAAAATATTAGAAAAGTCTACTCTCACTTCATTTGGTCAGATACTAGGGACAATATCACATAGCCTTGGAAAATGTGGGATTGCCTATCCTGACCAAAAGCTCTGGGAGGATGGGGGATTATAAACATATTTTTGTTCTCCAAGGATTTGGAAGAAAAAACAAGGTGGTGCCTCATCTCCAACAACAACCTTTGGTCCCTAGTTATCACCCAAAAATACATAGCCCCAGACACAGTGGAAGACTGGATCAGATCCACAAACAAGTCACACAAGCAAGTTTCCATCTTCTAGAAATATCGTATTTCCTCTTTTCCAGTAATTGGAGAAGGTCTATCTTGGAGAGTTGGTAGATGAAATCACCTCCGTATTGGAGAAGACCCCTGGCCTGGAAGTGGGAACTCTCACATTATCTCTCTAGATCCAATCAACCATCTCCACAGGAAGAATCTTTTCCTCCTCTCCCATATGTCTGACCCCAACACTACTACTCTCTTGCATCATGGATGGAAAAGAGTGACTGATGTTGGGATAACAGGGGCCCTTGCACCTCAATATAAAAATTATATTATAGCACTACAGGTTGGACACATAAGACTCCTCGACAAGGAGGACAAGATGGTTTGGCAAAAGGATCCTTTAGGAACTTACACCCCAAAAGTTGGATACATCAATTTAAGCTTGGACCTCTTTCAACAACACCAAATTTGGTGGTGGAAAGGAATATGGAATTTAAAATGTCCACAAAAGGCCAAAATATTTCTTTGGGCAACCCTTGCTATGTGTCAATGGCACATCACATAATACAAGGAAGGAGAGACACAAGCATATTACCACCACTTCCCTTTTATAGACACAATAGTTCAACAGCAAGATCAGCAGCAGTAGTAGAATTTTTGGATGAAAATTTTATATGGACCCAAGAAGTCAACCTCATCTCTTGTTTTTCGGCAAGAGATAATCATACCACTGCCCTTTTATAGACACAACGGTTCAACAACAAGATCAGCAGCAACAGTAGAATTTTTGGATGAAAATTTTATATGGACCCAAGAAGTCAACCTCATCTCTTGTTTTTTAGCAAGAGATAATCACAGCATATACAACAACTTATTTTTGCAAAACAAATTCAGTTGGATCAAAACAAAATCTCTTTTTTTACAGACTTTTTATACTCAAACACCTTGTTCTGGGTGATGTATTTTTTTGTTTTAAAAATCCTCTTTCCAAGGATGCCCTTCTTAGTAGAGGGTCATGGACCTTCTTTTATATTTTTGGTACACATATTACACCCATGAGGTGTTGTTCTCCTTGAAGAACCTACAAAAGGTAAATTTGTCTCTACAGATGAATAAAATTATGCTTTTTTCCATGGAAAAAAAACTCCTAACCCTTATATTTTCTAACCCATGTAACCCTTTATTTTTATAACCTCTAATATTTAACATGTAATTGTTACTACCCCTAACCCTTAGACATAATACTAATAATCCCTACCACTTAAATCATTACACCTATTTTTCATAACCCATATACTAATCTTTATAATCATTATCTTCTATGACTATTAATACATATAACCTTTAATCCTTATATCACATATAGATCCTTAACCCTTTAATTATATATCTCCTAACACTTAACCTATCTAATCCCTAACATGTGACCCTTAACTCATAGCACGTATATCCTCAATGTCCTAACCCTCATAACACCTAACTACTTTATCACAAAGCCCTTATAACCTCTAGTATTTAAACCTTAATACATATATCTAAGTAACTCTTAACCATCAATATTAATAATATTTATAGCTGCATATATATTAATATCTATAACTATTTTAATCCCTAAAGGATATAATCATTAACACATATAATCTATAAATACCACATATAATCCTCAAAACATGATTTTATAACCATTATCATTATTATCCACTATGAACCATAACTACTAAACCATATAAATCCTATTAACATCACCCCTAATTTATAATTCATGTAATTGTCAATCCCTAATATAACCCTCATCGCCCCTATATCCCAAATCAACCTTTAACAATTATAATTCATTGCCCATTAACACTATAACCCTAACCATTGTATTCATTAATAAAATTATTTCTCTAACCATTATAATCATTAACACCTAACTCATATAGCCCATTCCATCAACCCCTGACACTTATAACCTCTAATATAATCCATAAAATCCATAACACTTATAACCCTTATTAACCACTAACACTTATAATCTATAATATAATCCATAATATTTATAACCCCTAACAACCCCTAGAACTTATAGCCTCTAATATAATCCATAAAACTTGTAAACTCTATCAACCTCTAACACTTATCACCCCTATCAACCCCTATAATTTACAACTTCTAATATAATCCCTAACAATTATAACCCCTATCAACTTTTAACACTTATAAAAACTCTAATATAACTCTGTAAATAGTTAAAAACCCTAACACATATAACTTATAAACTTTATCACATATGCCTAGCCCTTAAATAGTCTAACACTTAACACATAACCCTTGTAAACTCTAAGACATGATCATCATAAGCTCCTAAAACCTACAACCTTTAAAACATATGACTACTAACACCTATGATCTCTAACCCCTACTTCTTCTAACCCACTAACCATGTCATTTCTAACTCTCTTAACCACTATCACACATAACCCATGTAACCCTAATAAAAACCATACAAACCCTAATCTCGAATTAAGGTAATACATATCACCTATAACCCCTAATATAACCATTAACTTATACAACCTGTAAACCCTATAACGGTTAACCCCAATAACCCTCATTCCTAAGCTCATGTGTATATGCTCTAAGTCCAAATCCATATGTCCACTTTAATCCTATAACACATTATTCTTAATCCATATATGATATTAACCTTAACACATATTAATCTATAACTATAACCCTTAAACCTTATTACACCCAATATCTAACCCTTTAACCATAACCATTATCATGCATAATACTTTATCCTTAAACATTCTTACTCCCAAAACCTAACACTTATCACCATAACCACTATCTATGATATATCTTTATATAACTTCTAACACCTAATCGATATAACCCCTATCACCTATATCTCCTTGCCACTAACCCATATCAACCCCTAATATAACCTTAAATCTCTATAGATTTTAAGCCTTGTGACCATGAATCCATAAACCCTAAAACTTATAGGTATTGACTTTAACCCTTAATCTCAAACACTTATAATACTTATTTAAATATTTATTTCATAACATTGTATCGCATAAGCACTATAATCCTCACATATAACCCATGATTTCTACTCCATTTATCTTTTATCATCGTTAAAAACTATAACCCTTAATACGTGTCATGAGAACTATAACCCTTAATGTTGATAAGTCCCAACTCTTATCATCCCTTAATCCCTATGGCCTCTTTAACCATTAATCCATATAACCTTTAAGACCCATAAAACTTAAGACTTATAACCCTTGATCTATGTATACCATAACACCTATGACTATTAACCATGTATCCCTAGTCCATAAAGAACTCAAACCATTTAATTCATTTAACCCCTTAACACCCATAACATATAATACCTGACATCTAAATTCTATAATCCATATTTCATAATTACTAACTCTTATAACCACTATTATCCATAGCCTCTAATATAAAATTTACCTCTCTAACATATCAACCCTTAACATGCATAATACCTTACACCCTTTTACAATATAACCCTAACCACTAGAATCACTAATAACATTATGACTATAATTATTATAATCACTTACGCCTAACTCATATAAACCATGTAACCCTAATATCTAATCTATGTAACCCCTGTGAACCCCATTCACTTATAACCTCTAATATAACCCCTATAAACCCTTAATACTTATAATCTCTAATATAACCGCTATAAACACTTTTAACCCCTAATATGTATAAATTATAATTTGTATCACTCTTTAACCCTAACTTTAAATTCCTATAACCCTTCACACATAGTATGTAAAAATTATAACACATAACCCCTATAAAATTTAACCATTAACCCCTAATTATAACTCCTAAAATCTATAACTCTTCACAGATATGACTCCCAACAACTATAATATCTAAACCATATTTCTCCTAACCCATTTAATCTTAAAATTTTTAACTCTTATAAACACCATCACCCTTAACCCATGTAGCCCTAATATAAACCATATAATCTCTAATCTCTAATTATGATAACGCTTATCACATATAACCCATAATATAACTACTAACTCCTACAACCTGTGAACTCCATAATGTTTAACCCTGTAACCCATAAAACCTAGCCACAATAACTTCTTATTCCTAACCCAAACTTATATCCTCAGTGTCCAAACCCATATAACAACTTTACTCCAATAACATGTTATTCTTAATACATATAAGATATTACCTCTAACACATATGAATCTATAACTCTAACCCTTGAGCCATATTACTCCTAATAACTAACCATTGTAACCCTTATAACCGTCTAACCCTTATAACCATAACCATAATCCCTCACAACCCTTTATGTAACAACTAACACCTAATCCATTAAACCACTATTACTTATAGCCCCATGCCACTAACCCATATTAAAATCTAATATAGTATTAAAGAACCATAAATTATTACCATTATGATCATTAATCCATAACATTTAACACCTACAACTTCTAACTTGAACCCTTCACTAACACTTATAACCCCTAAAACCTAATACATATATAACCTTCACCCATTTGATGTATGACCCTTAACCTCTATAATCCCTTATTCCATAACATTGTAACCCAAAAACCCTATAATCCCTCATAATTATTTCTTAATATATGATTCCCTAACCCCTAACTCTTACAAACCCTAATCCATATAACCCCTAACTACTAGTGTATAAACCATAATCTTGTAACTCATGACTCTTAAAATATAACACTAATGACCTATTACACCTAACCCACATTTCCAATAATCCCTAACACCTATAAATCTCAAACCATCTAATTCTTAAACCCTATAAATATTAACTCATATGATCCATAATCCTTAGAACATATATGATCACTAACTGCTAAGTTCTATAACATATATAACCTATCAACTATGAACCCCATAGAAATTTGTTCACCCCCAATATTCAATATATATCCAACTTAAATAATCCCTATAACTCCTCATTCAGAATCCTTACCTATTATGTCACGATAATATAACCCTAAAACCTTGTAAATCATAGAACCCATAACCTATATAACCCCTACTATTCAAACACAAACTCATATAATCCATAATATCTAACCTAATAACCCGTAGCTCCTAACCCTTATAACACATAACTCCCAATCCCTATAACTACCAACCCATAAATGAATACATATTTATATTCCTAATCCACATAATACGTAACCAATAATCCCTATAACTTATACTAACCCTTAGCTACAATGAGTGATAATCATGATTCATAATAGATATATTGTATATAATCCATTTCATCCTACAACATATCTCCCTTAATCTCAAGAAGTTAAAACTCCTAAACTCTAATAGTAATGAACCTATAACACAAAACCTTCTAACCACTATAACATTGCATACTTAATCATTATAACCCATAACCAACAAGCCTTATAACATACTATATAACTACAAAATTTTATAACACTTAACCCCTAAAACCTAGAACCCTAGTCAGTAATACTTATAACCCTTAACTCCTCTAAACCTTACCACTATAGCCTCTAATCCACATTACCCTAAACCTTATAACCTAAATATATATAACCATTAACCATTATAACCCTAAACACCTAGTACTTATAACTATAACTTTAATCCCTATAACCATTTACCCCTATTACATTCTATGTCAATATATCCATATAACCCTTATCACATCTAACTCATGGCCTTTATAACCTACAATGTAACATCTAACCCATATAACCCTTTACCCTTTTAATGATTATTAGCCTTGACATTCTTGACCCTATAACTATAATTTATGTAACCCCTCATCCTTATAACACCTATAATGTCAAGCCATATATCCATATAATCATTACCCTTTAACATTTATAATCAACATAATCCCTAACCCTTATAAAATTGTAATCATAAATCCCTATAACCTTTCTAACCCTTAATCCTTATAACGCTTGAATGATCAACCTTATAACTACTATCCCATAACATATATAACCCTAACACATAATCCTTATCAACACTTACATGTAAACTATACCACTCGTCACTCTTAAAACCCTTAATAAAAACCTTAATTCATATATCCCATGATACTTATAAAGCATAACACTAGAACACATATTCTTTAATGTTAATATGTTTAATCATTATAACCACTAATAACTAAAAAAATTATCACCTCTAACCCTACATAACCTCTAATCTACTCTTATCCACTGCAACATATAGTCTATATTAGTATCACCCCTAACCCCATAACACATAACTATTATAACCATCATCACCCCTAACCCTTTTAACTCATATAACTCCTATAACCACTAGATCCTTTTATTAAAAATATTTATTGACCTATAAATTTTAACTTCCATGCCATTTATAACCCCTAACCACTACAAAATACATATAATCCATATTACCTCAAGCCCTAATAATGCCTATCACCAGTATCCTCTAACCATTGGAAGCCTTAACCTCCATAACCCCTAACCCTTACAAACCCTAGATCCATCCCTTAACTTATATAACCTATAATCCTAATAAATTATAACCAATGACCTTGATAACCCTTAAATGCTAACCCCTATAGATTTAATTACCCCATATGTCACCTGAATTACACTTATAGCCACTATCAATTATGTTATCTCTATAGCTCAATAATCACTATAAAAATTATAACCTCTAAACTTTGTAACCCATAACACATAACCCCAATAAAATTTAATTTGTAACCCCTATAATCTATAATAATTATCATGTAATAACCTATATAACCAGTAAAACTTATATCCCCAAAATCCTATCAGTTATAATTCTTGACCCATTTAACCTTTTATCTTTATAACCCATAACATTTAACCTCTAAATCCTAAAAATCCAAACTCTTAACCAATAATACTAATAATTTATACCATTTAATCCTTTGCACCTATTTTTCATAACCCATATATTAATCTCTATGACTACTAATACCTATAACCTTTAATCCTTATACACATATTGATCACTAACCCTTAAATTCTATATCCACTAACACTTATTACCCTATTTACCACCTCAATTAGCATTAGGAACCGTATAAACCTATGAACCTTGATCGTTATAACCTTTAACACCTAATCCACTAAACATTAATTTTTAACCCTTAAAATCCATAACACCTGACATCCAAGTCATACGACCTGTAACACCTAAATTATATAATCCATAAGATATGAACCTTAACTCATAATAGGTATATCCCCAACCTCCTCACATGTATAACACCTAACTCCTTTAACACGAAATCCTTATAACCCATAATCATTAAACTTTAATACATATATCCTTTAAGCATTAACCATTAATATTAATAACCCTTACCACTACACAAATCCTCACACTATAGCTCTTTTAATCCTTAAATATTATAACCATAGATGAATATAAACTATAATCCTTAAAACACATAGAATCTCAAGTACATTATTGTTATAACCCCTATAATCATTTTCCCTTATAACCCATAACTACAAAACCATATAATTCCTCTCACATATAATCCCTAATATAATTCATGTAATCACCAATACTTAATATAACCTTGATAACCCACAATGTTTAATATTTAACCACTTTGTCCATTAAGGTAACCTCTAACCTCTATTCCATATCCAATAATATTTATAACATCATTGGTGGACTCATGGTGAGAAAACATGCAGAAATGACTGTCAAATCATGAAATTCTGACACTGCTCATCCAAGGCCCTCCTAGCTTCTTCACCTAGGTTTGCATGCCACCAACATGCAATGATTACTCCTATACCTACATTGTAAATTGTGCCTATTGTAATGTTGGGTGCGGACCCCGAGCTCTAGCAAAAGGATAGATTTAAATTGAATTACTTTGGAATAAATTACAACATGGGTTGTTAGCCCAGTTGGTTGGCAATGGATTAAAGGATTAAATTTAGGTTGGGGAGGTCCTAGGGTCAAGCCTGTGGGCCTCCCCTTTTGGCACCTATTATAACATATGATAAATATGGTTGAAAACCATATTCATCCATCCACACATATATATATATATATATATATATATAATTCGTTGAATAGAACTTGCCACCATCCTTTGAATAGGCAGTTCCGCCAAATTGATCGCCAATATTAATCTTGACACCCATAATTTTGACATGATGTGCACTTGAATACTATGGGATACGACGAGGGTCGGATTTGGTGGTATGTCCATCAAGATAAGGTAATATTTTGTGGACCTTCGGATTATGTGGATGTCACTGGAATACGGTCCACCAGTAGGTCCATTTGTTGGATTCAACGTTGTCCAGCTGGATGTCTAGTGATATATGGATTTTTTTATTTTTGGTCACTAGCCCTCATTGGGATCTTTTAGGCTACCATGTGTTACCCTGTGATTGGACCACGTGGCACCCTACCATATGCCAAATTCATCTATTCAATTTTATAGTAACCACTTCCACACATCTCTTTGTTATAATATCATGTGGAAGCCTCGTGTGGTGTCACATGGCGTCACCTGGGGGTGCCATGTATCACTCGTCAATTGGCCAAACTGGCCACCAAATATGCCAATTCATCCTACCATGTGGAAACATGTCGTGTTTCCACATTTCATGCTGACATCATTCTCTATAGACAATGATGATGTCATATATGAGGATGATGACATCATCATTGACTTTTCACTAGGTTGACCATAACTTTAGCTAGCCATAACTTCTTCATTCAGACTTTGTTTGAGGTGCCATCTGCACCATTGGAAATCTTGTGACAATCACTTCAATTTGGCGCTATTTTTTCTAAGATTTGAGGAATTTGAATTTGTGTCCTTGTAGATCCTCCTAGATCATTCCTCCCCACTACGAAGATTTTGGGGCTCCAAAAGCCTCATTAGTGAATAGACAGGTGAGGAAATTTCTCCCTCGCTTTCTCTTTCTCAATCCACCGTTATTTACTTGTATGTGTGCTCTTCAGGCCCACTCGAAGATATTCTACACCGCCCATATGAGAAGTCCTCATCCTTCTATCCAGGGTGATATCTTCCTTCAACTCATCCAAGTACTCAAGAGAAAAATCATCCACTGAAGGTACTGAAACACTCTCTTGTTTATCCATAAATTTTCATGTTTACAACTAAGTATATTTTCATATTCGGTGCTATATCTCGAAAGGCATTGGTGCCAATTCTCTCCAACATGGTGAAAAGTGCATGATGCATACACTATATCGGATCAACCCACAACTTGGTATATTTGGTGTAGTAACCTCGAAGAAAATGAACCATTGTTCTTCTTGCAACCTTTATCTGATCGTCACTCTATGGATGGAAATCAGTCCTCTTTTTTAGCTTGCTTTCCATAATTCTCCACATAAACTTCCCAAGGAATTGGATGTCTTGATCCGAAATAATGATTGTGGGAAGTCTAGTATGGACCCATACATGTTGAAATAAAAGGTGAGCATCTCGCTCAACATTGATCTTCTTGTTACATAGCATAAAGACACATGTCTCACTAAGCCTATCCACTACTACATGAAAGTAGTCATGATCCATTTTCTACATAGGAAAACCCCCTATAAAATCCAAGGATATACTCTTCCAAGGATGAGAAGGAACATGGAGTGTTGTGTACAACCCAAAATGTCCATTAGTGGGCTTAAAAATGCACAACACACACCCCTTTACAATCATGGTTATAATTGCATTTATTCGAGGAAAACATAACCTCAGTAAATACATCACAATCCTCTCTACCCCAAAATTCCCAAATACAAGAGAAGTGTAAGCTTCTCCAATTACATGCATTTTCGCATTGATAGGAATACAAGGTTTACCCAAGTGGTAGCATGGTTTTTTCTGCAACCAAAATCTTTTCACTTGCAAGCCATGGATTAGCCTTTCACATATATCTTTCAAGACTTCGTCAATAGCATATTTTCCAACATAGCTAACATGAACATTCTTCAAAACAATAGATACAAAACTAGGATGTCTAAAAAGTATATATGTTCTCATGGAATCTCCACTGGTACTGGTTGCAACCTTGAATGGTTTTTGAAGGTATGGCAGAGTTATTATCGGTGTGGGGTTGATATTTTCTTCCAAATTTTCGAAGGCCCTCTTCTGCTCGCCTCCCGACTAAAATACCTATATCATCTCAAGAATTTCATTTTTATGCAAAAGATTAAGATAATCAAAAGTATTAGACTTATTAGGCTCTTTGGTGTTTACAATCGTAAGAACAAGGTTCGTACAAGTATGTATATCTCTCTTCATTTGACTTGGACTAATAAGTGTGGGTTATCTTCCATGTTGTGATATTTAACAATATACTCCACTCTGATGCAAACCCCCTCTCCCTCTTAAGGGTTGTGTGACCTCCCAATCAGAATCTTCTAGTTCTGGAGACGAAATGGCTCTTTTGGTTCCAAACTGGAACCCTTCGAATGAACACACAGGTCCCCCACAAATGCTCAGTTGACTTTTCCAAATGCCAAGCGTGAGCTCCCACAGTACACGACCAAGAGCCGTGACCGCACCCTTATCCTTCCTGCCTTTCATGAATCGTGATTCGAGATTTTGGAGACAAGGACTTCTATCCTTCCAACTTGTGATACCCGAGATCGTGATGTGGTCCAACCTCACTATTTTGCGATCTTTAGACTCGGGGTTTTGAAGCACAAAGAACTCTACCTCCCAACTCATGATACCCAAGTTCACGAAATGGACCAACCTCGCTATTTCGTGATCTCGTGACTCGGGGTTTTGAAGAGAAAAGAACTCCGCCTCCCAGCTCGCGATACCTGAGTTCGCAAAATGGATCGACGGTCCAGATCTATCTGAGATCGATGGTCACTATTCCTCCTGAGCTTTGGACATCAAGAAGCCCTTGCCGCTAACCTCCTTGTAGCGCCACCTTATCCAATGGCTTGTGGGGTTCTGGCGATTTTCCTCGAGGAATCTCCATCGTCCATTCATATCTTTTCGATCTCTCCTCTTGGATCTACGCAGTGTTAAAGCTTGCGCTCCTACCTCAAATCAGACAACCCGCGGGATTCTCCACTGCAATCCAACACTCGATGTCGTTGTTCCTCCTGAGATTTTACTCGCTTCAGACTTAGAATATTTTCTAAGTCTTCAAAGACTCGGTCTTCGCTTCTTCCAGGGAATGAGTTCCTGGATCTCAATAACACTTTCCGAAGTGTTGTTCCTCCTGATCTTTGTCTGGTCCAGACTTCGATTTCCTATGCACTCCTTGTGACTGAGGGATTTTGATAACTCAGATCCATGGTATTTCTCACAGAGAAATTCCTCTGCATTTCCTTATGTTCCTCTCTGTCTCGATGCACACCTTGCAGAGCTTCCAATGAAGAGAAATAGTTGAAACTGGAAAAACTCACAGTTCCATCCACTTGTTCATGAAAACAGAAATGACAGGAAAAACACACGCATTCCACACGCCATACAGTTGGATCAATTTTCCTTTTGTTATAATCACAAGTGCCCAATGGCTACATAATACATTTAAAATTATAGTAACTCAAAAACTAAGATCTCCTGCTAACTCGCAGTTCTCTCTTACAACTAATTTCTCTCTATATTGTCGCTCTCTCTAACTAGGTGTACAAACTTCTACATAACTCAAAATTGTTTCTAGGGTTTCCCTTGGCTACTTTCCTACTCTAAAATTCATCCTACCCTATCTTAGTTCAGTCACATTCCAGAGCTGTAGTGGAAACTCCTGCTATGTTTATGATTTCAAAACTTGCCTCAAAGGGTAAAATTCGGCATTGGTTCAAGCGTGCCTCCAAAGGTAAATTCCGACATTGAGTGAAGAAAGATTTCAAAATCGGATGCAACTGTCAACGTTGAATTTATGGAAGAACTCTCACGTGTTGAGTGGTCCTGCCTTTGCGTACTTGCCAATGATGCTCATGCATCATACTCCCCTTGACAAAAATTCATGGACTCCTGTCCATGAGCTCCTCTAATGACTTTCCCTGCTTCTAGATAGCAGCTTCATTTTCCCAACTGGCATATTCTATTGGGCATCCCTTCCATTTGACCAGATACTCAAAATAGGTCTTCCTCCTGGTCTTCTTGCCAATCCTCTGATCCAAAATTTTCTCCATCTGTAGCTTCTCTGCCATAGGCATCTGCTTCTCCCATTGAATCTTTCCTTTATCTTCTAATCCTTTTGTGTCATATTTCCTATAAGGATATAGGTCTGAGAGATTGAATATGGGTGAAATTCCCACACCATCCGGTAGCTCGATCTCATAGGCGTTTGCATCAAACTTCCTCAAAATCTTACAGGGTCCTATCTTCTTCATCTTCAATTTGTTATATGTTCTCGTAGGGAACCTTTCCTTCCTGATATGTGCTAAAACCTAATCTCCCACTTCAAATTGAAGTTCCCTACGATGTTGATCAGCTCTGTGCTTGTATTTCTAATTAGAACTCTGTAATTGTTCTTTTATCTAACTATGGAGCTTCTGCATTTCAACATCAAAATCCTCTGCTCCAGCGCTCTTGATCTCACCATGTTCCAAGTCTCTCAAATCAGACACTCCCCTAGGTTGAATTCCATATATTATTTGGAATGGGCTCCTTCCATTGCTCCTGTTTGGTGAGTTATTGTATGAAAATTCTTCTTGTGGCAGAATCTGATCCCACTGGTTATGATGTTTAGTAACCAAACTTCTCAATAAGTTCCCCAAACTTCTATTTACCACCTCAGTCCGCCCATCTGTCTAAGGGTGATAAGCTGAGCTGAAGGACAAATTTGTCCCCATCTTCATCCACAACATCCTCCAAAAGTGACCAACAAATTTTGTGTCTCTTTCTAAGACAATGCTCCTGGGTAGACCGTGAAGTCTCACAACTTCTCTGAAAAATAGATTTGCAACATGTGTTGCATCACTGGTCTTATGGCATGGGATGAAATGTGTCATCTTTGAAAACCTATCCACCACCACAAATATGGAATCAAATCACCTTTGTGTTCTAGGAAATCCCAACATGAAATCCATGCTTATTGCATCCCAAGGCCTCTCTGGTATTGGCAATGGTTGATACAATCCAGTGTTCTGTCTTTTCCCCTTTGCATGTTGGAAAATCCTACATTTGTTTACAAATTTTATCACCTCTGTTCTCATACCTAGCCAATAGTATGAACTGCTCAACTGTGCAAATGTTTTATCATGGTCGAAATGTCCAGCCAATCCTCCATTATGCTTCTCCTTCAGAAGATTGTCCCTCATTGATCATCTTGGTATGCACAATTGATTTAATCTGAACAACAATCCTTCCTGAACCATATACTCTGTCCACTGAATTCTATCTCTCAGTATGGGGCTTGTACATGCTTCATAGGCCTCCTTGAAATCTGTATCATCACAATACATAGCCTTAAGGTGTTCAAACCCCAAGGTCTCCTCCGAGAATTCTTGCAGAATTAAACATCTTCTTCTTAACGCATCAACAACTTTGTTATCATTCCCAGCAATATGTTTTATGACAAAAGTAAAATTTTTCATGAAGTCAACCCATTTTGCATGCCTCTGATTCAGTTTTTCTTGTCGAGTTATGAATTGTAAATCTTGGTTATCGGTGTACAAGACAAGCTCTTGCGGGACAAGATAATGCCTCCATTTCTTCAATGCTTGAATTATGGCATAGAACTCCTTGTCATATGTGGAGTATTT
>ML851696.1:43159-59658 GCA_009831015.1 Picea engelmannii
CCAAGCGTGAGCTTCCACAGTACACGACCAAGAGTCGTGACCACACCCTTTTCCTTCCTGTCGTTCGTGAATCGTGATTCAAGATTTGGGAGACAAGGACCTATGTCCTTCCAACTTGCGATACCCGAGATCACGATGTGGGCCAACCTCGCTATTTCATGATCTCCCAAATAAGGGTTTTGAATATCAAATAACTCTACCTCCCAGCTCGCAATACCCAAGTTCGCAAAATGGACCGAACTCGCTATTTCGCGATCTCGCGACTCGGGGTTTTGAAGCACAAAGAACTCTGCCTCCCAGCTCGCGATACCTGAGTTCGCGAAATGGACCAACAGTCCAGATCTATCTAAGATCGATGGTCACTATTCCTCATGAGCTTTGGATGTCAAGAAGCCCTCGTCTCTAACCTCCTTTCAGCTCCACCTTATCAAACGACTTGCGGGGTTTTGATGGTTTTCCTCGAGGACTCTCCACCGTCCATTCAGATCTTCGCAATCTCTCCTCCTGGATCTACACAGTGTTAAATCCTGCGCTCCTACCTCAAATCAGACGACCCATGGGAATCTCCACCACGATCTAATGCTCGACGGTGTTCTTCCTCCTGAGCTTTTACTTGCTTCAGACTTAGAATATTTTTTATGCAACACTCCCTACCTCAGCAGGTTTTGCGTGACCTCCCGGTCTTAGGATCATTCTGAATTTTCTGAGCTAAAGAGGCTCCTTTAGTTCCCTATTGGAACCTTCAATAAACCTGATCCAAAGGTCCTTTCCCTCCACATGGCCTCCAACACGAACGTGACCTTTTCCGATTCGAAAATGCAGGTTTCGCAACTTCGCAAACCTTGATGTCGAATTCCTTGACTCTTCAATTCCCCAACCTCAGAAATGCCAAAATGTCTCAATCAACGATTATCCCTTGTCCAATCCTCGGTCCATGTGACCACTTTCCCCATTACCACAGCCTACTCCACAAACTCGTCATGTTTCACGACTTCGGGACTTCCGACGCCAAGCGTTCCAACTCCTTGTCCTCGAAATTGCCAAAGTGTCGAATCCCGAAATGGCTCAATATGTGACCACAGCCCCACTCCCAAGGCACGTCGCATTTCACAACTTCAGAACATTTAATGCCAAGTGCCCCATCTCCTAGTCATCGGGATGGCCAAAATGTCGAATCCTGAACTTCTGAAATGTCGAACTCCTTCAAAGTTCCTTCTCCACGGCACGTCGCATTTTGCAACTTCAGGGTTTTTAAAACCAAGCGCCCAGGCTCCTTATCCTCGGAACTTCCGGAAAGTTGAACCCCGAACTGCATAAATGTATGACTGTAGTCCCACTCCAACAATACATCACTTTCAGGACTTCGGGGTTTCCAACGCCGAAGTGCCTGGTTTCTTGTCCTCGGGATGGTCGAAAAGCAGAATCCTGAAATACCGAAATGTGTGACCCTGTTCCGTGACCATGCTACTCCTCCATCTATTTTTGGGTTTTCATGTTTTGGGACTTCACAATCCTAGCTACAAAAACTCCCTGCCCCTTCGAGCTCCTGGTATCCAAAATACTGAAGTACCGAACCCCGAAACACCGGTCTTCCGCTCCAAATTGGGATCAATGGCTCATAGCCTCTCCTGATTCGAAGGATTATGTCTTTCAGGATTTCATGGGTCAAGAGTTCTGAAATCTTACCCTTTGCATTCCCAGTATACGAAATGCCAAAATCCTCCTTTCGGGAATTTCCCCAAAACCTCGACCGCTCGCCACGTTTCCTCCTATTGGATGGTCACGATCCGTTCGGGATTTCATGGGACAAGAGTCTCGACTCTTTCTCTTTGTATCTCTTGGTAGCCGAAATGCCGAAATAGGCCTTTCATTCCCCTCTTCACATATGAGGGTTAAACCTCGTGCACCTTCTCCTTTATCCGATGGCTATCATTCCATGTGCCCAGATCTGACAGCCTAGATCTCTTTCTCTTGTGCACTCTCCTCCTACTTGCCTAGACGTAGATTCAATGGTCCAGATCTTGTTGCCTTCGGCTGATCTAACGACAGTTGTGCTCCCTCCTCAGCTTGTGCTTCTTCCTGAACTTGGAAGACTTCAAACACTTCAAAGATCTCGGCCTCTGCTCCCACTATGAAGCATGTATCCTCGGTTGTCACCTACGTTCTAAAGACGTTGTCCCTCCTAAGATTTGTCGACTCTAAAACCTCAAAGGTTTCTTGACCTCTACACTCCTTGCAGGGTCCCTGCACTCAACTGTGTTATCCGTCCTGAACTTGGTCAACTTAGAAACCTTGAAAGGTTTCTCAATCTTCTCCTCTTCTCGGCTACTGCTTTGTGCGCAAAGGTATTGTTCCTTGTGAGCCTCTGAACTTGAGAAAAGTTCACTCTAAGCGCACTTCTTGTGCTATTCCTTCTGATCCTAAGAACTTCAGACAAGTTCTTATTCTCACACTCCTTGTGCTATTGAGTTTTCAGATAACTCAATTCAAAGTATTTCCTATGAAGAAATGCTTCACGCCCTCCTTGCATTCTTCTGCTCGATGAACACCTTGCAGAGCCTTTCTTCATAGAGTGTTCAATAACTCTGTAAGTGCCTTCTCCTTGACACTTCCCTTTCCTTAGAACTAAAAATAGAGTTCCCTGGTAAACTCTATACACTCACTCAATGCCCTCTTGGAAAATATCTACAGAACCTTCAATAGTTTTGTCTTCCTTGAACTCGAAACAGAGTTCCTCCTGTGTGCCCCGTGCACTCACTCGATGCCCTCCTAGCAGAGCTCTACAGAACCCTCAGTGATTTTTTTATCTCTGTGCCTTCCTCTACACAGTCTTACCTCCAAGGTACTCAGCAACCTTGAGGATTCTCCTTGAGTCAGTGACTTCAGCTGGTGTGCCCTCCTAGCACTTGTTTGTCTGAATCCGCAGAATTCAGAAGTTCACTCCTTGCATAGGCTTATAGAACCCGTAGTATTTTGTCATGCAACCTCTTGCATGAAGCCTCAAAGGACCCAAACCTGGAATCAAATAACTCATAGACATTAAATTATTTCTATCCCTGCAAATGCATACCTAACATACATCTACAACATATCATCAATGCATAAAGACATTCATTCATGAACTCATAAACATGTGGACAACAACATGCAGGAAAAACTGCTATGTTTTTATTAATCAAGAATGCCTGATTACAATGTGTTTGAGCTCTAACTGCAACAGAGTCTCAGCTCTCCTCTCCCCTTCTAAAACTCTCTACTCTCTATCTCTTCTCTTCTCTCTTAACTGACTATCCTGAAAACAAAAGAAGATCTTTTTACAAAGAGGGGCTCCTCAAACTCTTCCCTCCATCCTCACCAACTCTCATTAATTTACATTCAATTATATTGAATGGGACATCTAATCCGAATTGGATATAGATTCCCATCAACATGTCAGCCATTAAGGTGACACTAACTACAACATGCTTGAAGGCACGTCTTGGCTCTACCAACCTTACAAATATTTAATACAATTTCAAAATTGAAAAATGAGAGGGTTGCGCCTCTCTCCTCTCCATTGAGCATGCGCTTGATGTGATGGCTAGCTGGCGCGTAGCTGGCTTGGAGAGATGCTCCTACATCATACTCCTCTGCTGTGAAAAAGTCAGGAGTTCTTTCTCATGAGCTTCCCAGCATGGCTGCTGAAATCCACTCGGATCCCAAACTGTTCTTTGGAGCTGTCCATCCACTCCATCATTTCGCTACTGTTGCTGCATCTACTGCCCTGCTGCTATGGCAGGTTCTCCTCTGCTCAACTTCCCTTTGTAAACCGCCTCTGCTGATCGGATCATCAACTTTCCGATCTCCTCAATTATCATGTCCAGCTTCTCAAGTGGCTGGCTCTCCTTATACAATATTCTCAGTTGCACTTCCTCCTTATCGGTGGGTAGATCATCATGATTCCCCATGTTGGTTTCCTCTTCTATGGTACTAGTTGTCATCTCTCTTGCTTCCATATCTCCAGCTTCCTCCATCTTCTCCTCAGACTAGAATTCTCCTTCATCTGTCGTTGCATGCCTCTGCACCGTAGTTATCATCTGTTTAGCTCCTTGGCTGAAATTTTTGAGCGATTCCTCGGAATGTTCCTCTGCTAATATCTGCATGACTGTCTTCTCATGGAAATCATATACTAGATCTGGATGGTTTAACCAATCCTCCATCATCTCCAACTCCTTCTCCCATGGAGTGAGCATCTTATCTTCATGCTCTTCTTCTTCCCTTACTATCAGCTTCAATGCTGCAGTTGTCTCCCCTTTAGCTTTCTCGCTGAAAATTTCGAGCCATTCTTCCGAATGCTCCTTTTCCTCTGCTTGGGTATCCTTTGATATCTGCTCCATATCTTTCTCCATGATAGTCTCTGTTGGGTGTCTGTCTTCTGTTGTTGCTCCATATGCAACACCATCACTAGCCTCAACTGAGCTATGTGGCAGGAATATTTGAATTCCCCCAATCATCAAAATGCTCTTCTGATCTTCCTTCTCTATCATCTCCTCTCATTGATCTAAACTCACCTCTGAGTTCATGAGACTCTCACATGGCCTCATCTACTCTCCCTTGCCCTCCTAGAAATATGGGATTTCCTCTCTGCCCTCCTGGAAGTCTATGAGATCAATCGATCTCATCTCCAGCAACACTCCCTGCTGACATGAAATCACTTTTGAGCTCTCGAGACTTTAAAACGGTCTCATCTTCTCTTCCCTACCCACTTGGCAGTCTATGAGATCCTCCAGTGATCCCATCTCATTGCCCACCTGACAACTTGAAATTTTCTCGTTGCTCACCTAGCAACCTCTGAGATTGTCCAATGATACCATCTCATTGCCCATCTGGCAATCTGAACTTTCATTTCAGCCTTCCTGGCAATTCACGAGATCCTCCAGTGATCTCTTCTCCTCATCATCATTGAGATTCTTCCCAGTCTCTAGTTCACAGAGATGAACCATCTCCTCTTCATCCATGATGATTTTATCATACCTCATCCATTCCTTCAACAGTCTCCACTGTCTTTTGGCCAACAATTCCTTGACTGGCCACTTCACCTTTGTTTTCATGGGCTAGTCATACACCCATCGTGATTTTGCATCCTGTTTCATTTGAAATGCAAGATCCTCCATCCTCACTCTTATCTCAATGGATTGTTTATCCATCTCATCCTCGCTTTGCCGCTGGTGGTTCTTATTTCCACTGTGTCCATGGCCTTCAGCATCCATTTTCCTATTTCTGCCTGCCCTCCTGGCAAACCTGTTGCTGTCACTCTGCAACCGTTCCATCCTTTTCTTACAATCGACCTAGATGTCTATTTGTTGTTGCATCCTGCAACAATCTCTTCAATCCTCTTCATCTGAAATATACAAACGAAGTCCTTCTCTAATACCACACTGACGTGTATTAGACTACTCCTTTTCCTCTAGCTCCTTCTACCTGAAATATACAGATAAAATCAAGTTCTGATACCATACTGACGTAGCACTCCCTCCCTTAGCAGGTTTTGCGTGACCTCCCAGTCTTAGGATTGTTCTGAATTCTCTGAGCCAAAGAGGCTCCTTTAGTTCCCTGTTGGAACCTTCAACGAACTTGATCCACAGGTCCTTTCCCTTCACACAGCCTCCAACATGACTGCGACCTTTTCTAATTTAGAAATTTGGGTTTCGCGACTTCGCGAACCCTGATGTCGAATTTCTCGACTCTTCGATTCCCCGACCTCTGAAATGCCAAAATTTCTCAATCAACGATTAGCCCTTGGCCAATCCTCGATCCATGTGACCACTTTCCCCGTGACCACAACCTACTCCATAGACTCATTGCGTTTCACAACTTCGGGACTTCCGATGCCAAGCATTCCAACTCCTTTTCCTCGGGATTGTTGAAGTGTCGAATCCTGAAATGGATCAATGTGTGACTACAACCCCACTCCCAAGGCACGTCACATTTCGTGACTTTGAGACCTTCAATGCCAAGAGCCACATCTCCTAGTCATTGGGATCGCCGAAATGTCGAATCCCAAACTTTTGAAATGCCAAACTCCTTCGAAGTTCCTTCTCCACGGCACATCGCATTTCGCGACTTCGGGGTTTCTAACACCAAGCGCCCCAGCTCCTTGTCCTCGAAACTTCTGGAAAGTCGAAATCTGAACTACTAAAATGTATGACCGTATTCTGACTCCAACAATACGTCGCTTTCGGGACTTCAGGTTTTCCAACGCCGAAGTGCCCAGTTTCTTGTCCTCGGGATGGCTGAAAAGCTGAATCCTGAAATGCCGAAATGTGTGACCCTATTCGGTGACCATGCTACTCCTCCATCTTTTTTCAGATTTTCACGTTTTGGGACTTTGCGATCCCAGCTGCAACAACTCCCTGCCTCTTCGAGCTCCGAAATACCGAATTACCGAACCTCGAAACATCGGTCTTCCGCTCCAAACTGGGATCAACAACTCATAGCCTCTCCTAATCCGATGGCTTGTGTCTTTTCAGGATTTCATGGGTCAAGAGTTTTGAACTCTTACCCTTTGCATTCTCAGTAGCAGAAATGTCAAAATCCTCCTTTTAGGAATTTCCCCGAAACCTCGACCGCTCGCCACGTGTCCTCCTGTTGGATGGTCACGATCCTTTCAGGATTTCATGGATCAAGAGTCTGGAATTTTTCCCTTTGTATCTCCTGGTAGCCAAAATGATGAAATAGGCCTTTCATTCCCCTCTTCACATACGAGGGTTAAACCTTGTGCACCTTCTCCTGTATTCGATGGCTATCGGTCCATGCGCCCAGATCTGACGGCCCAGATCTCTTTCTCCTATGGACTCTCCTTCTGCTTGCCTAGACGTAGATTCAACAGTCTAGATCTCATTCTCTTCAGCTCATCTAACGGCAGGTGTGCTCCCTCCTAATCTTACGCTTCTTCCTGAACTTGGAAGACTTCAAACACTTCAAAGATCTCAGCCTTTGCTCCTGCTGTGAAGCATGTATCCTCGGCTCCCACCTGCGTTCTAAAGATGTTGTCCCTCCTGAGATTTGTCGACTCTGAAACCTTAAAGGTTTCTCGACCTATGCACTCCTTGCAGGGTCTCTGCACTCAACTGTGCTATCCATCCTGAATTTGGTCAACTCAAAAACCTTGAAAGGTTTCTCAATCTTCTGCTCTTCTCGACTACTGCTCTGTGTGCAAAGGCACTGTTCCTTCTGAGCCTCTGAACTTGAGACAAGTTCACTCTGAGCGCACTTCTTGCGCTATTCCTTCTAATCTTAAGAACTTCAGACAAGTTCTTATTCGCACACTCCTTGTGTTGTTGAGTTTTCGGATAACTCAATTTGAAGCATTTCCTACAAAGAAATGCTTCACGCCCTCCTAGCATTCTTCTTCTCGATGCACACCTTGTAGAGTCTTTCTTCACAAAGTGTTCAGTAACTCTCTAAGTGCCTTCTCCTTGACACTTTCCTTTCCTTAGAACTAAAAATAGATTTCCCTGGTACACTCTATGCACTCGCTCAATGCCCTCTTGGCAGAGCTCTACAGAACCTTCAGTAGTTCTGTCTTCCTTGAACTTGAAATAGAGTTCCTCCTGTGCACCCCATGCACTCGCTCGATGCCCTCTTAGCAGAGCTCTATAGAACCCTCAGTGATTCTATTATCTCTGTGCCTTCCTCTGCATAGTCTTACCTCCAAGGTACTCAGCAACCTTGATGATTCTCCTTGAGGCAATGACTTCAGCTGGTGTGCCCTCCTGGCACATCTTTGTCTAAATCCACAGAATTCAAAAGTGCACTCCTTGCACAGGCTTACAGAACCCGTAGTATTCCATCATGCAACCGCTTGCATGAAGCCTCAAAGAACGCAAACATGGAATCAAAGAACTCATAGATAGTAAATTTTTTCTATCCCTGCAAATGCATACCTAACATACATCTATAGCATATCATCAACGCATAAAGACATTCATTCATGAACTCATAAACATGTGGACAACAACATGCAAGAAAAACTTCTCTGTTTGTATTAATCAAGAATGCCTGATTACAGTGTGTTCGATCTCTGACTGCAACAGAGTCTCGGCTCTCTACCCCCCTTCTAAAACTCTCTACTCTCTATCTCTTCTCTGTTGTCTTAACTAACTATCCTGAAAACAAAAGAAGATATTTTTACAAAGAGGGGCTCCTTAATCTCTTCCATCCATCCTCACCAACTCTCATTAATTTACATTCAATTATATTGAATGGGCCATCTAATACGAATTGGATCTTGATTCCCATCAACATGTCAGCCATTAAGGTGACACTAACTATAGCCTACTCGAAGGCATGGCTTGGCTCTACTATCCTTACAAATATTTAATACAATTTCAAATTTGAAAAATGAGAGGGTTGTGCCTCTGTCCTCTCCATTGAGCACGTGCTTGATGTGATGGCTGGCTGGCATGTAGCTGGCTTGGGGCGATGCTCTTGCATCATACTCCTCTGCTGTGAAAAAATTAGGAGCAGGATTAGGATCTCCTGCTCATGAGCTTCCCAGCATGGTTGTTGAAATCCACAAGGATCCCAAACTGTTCTTTGGAGTTGTCCATCCACTCCTTCGTTTCATTGTTACTGTTGCATTTATTTCCCTATTGCTATGGCAGGTTCTCCTGTACTCATCTTCCCTTTGCTGACCACTTATGTTTATTAGATCATCATCTTTCTGATCTCCTCAATTATCATGTCCAGCTACTCCAGTGGCTGGCTCTCCTTATGCAGTCTTATCGGTGGGTAGATCATCATGATCCCCCATGTTGGTTCCTCTTCTATGGCACTAGCTATCGGCTCTCCTGTTGTCATATCTCCAACTTCCTCCAGATGCTACTCAAACTAGAATTCTCCTTCATCTGTCGTTGCATGCCTCTGCACCACAGTTATCATCTGTTTAGCTCCCTGGCTGAAATTTCTGAGCGATTCCTCAGAATGCTCCTCTGCTAACATCTGCATGACTGTCTACTCACGGTAGTCATATACTGGCTTTGGATGGTTTAACCAATGCTCTAGCATCTCCAACTCCTTCTCCCATGGAGTGAGCATCTTATCTGCATGCTCTTCTTCTTCCCTTCCTATCAGCTTCAGTGCTGCAGCTGCCTCCCCTTCAGCTTCCCGGCTGAAAATTTCAATCCATTCTTCTGCATGCTCCTTTTCCTCTGCTTGGGAAGCCTCTAATATATTCTCCATATCTTTCTCCATGATAGTCTCTGTTGGTTGTCTGTCTTCTGTTGTTGCTCCATCTGCAACACTTTCGCTGGCCTCAATTGAGCTATGTGGTAGGAATCTCTGAATTCCCCCAATCATCAGAATGCTCTTCTGATCTTCCTTCTCTATCATCTCCTCTCGCTGATCCAAACTCACCTCTGAGTTCATGAGACTCTCACGTGGCCTCATCTGCTCTCCCTTGCCCTCCTGGAAATATGGGATTTCCTCTCTGCCCTTCTGGAAGTCTATGAGATTAATCGATCTCATATCCATCAGCACTCCCTGCTGACATGAACTCACTTCTAAGCTCCCAAGACTTTCAAACAATCTCATCTCCTTTTCCCTGCCCACCTAGTAAATTGGGAATTTTCTACTACCCACTTGGCAGTCTATGAGATCCTCCATCGATCTGATCTCATTGCCCACTTGGAAACTTGAAATTTTCTCGCTACTCACCTGGCAACCTATGAGACCTTCCAACGATACCATCTCATTGCCCATCTGGCAATCTGAACTTTCATTTCTTCCTTCCTGGCAGTTCACAAGATCCTCCAGCGATCTCTTCTCCTCATCATCACTGAGATTCTTCCCAGTCTCTGGTTCACAGACTTGAACCATATCACCTTCATCCCTATGGCTTTCAGCATACCTCAGCCATTCCTTCAACAGTCTCCGCTGTCTTTTGGCCAACAATTCCTTGACTGGTCACTTCACCTTTGTTTTCATGGTCCATTCATACACCCATCGTGATTTTGCATCCTGTTTCATTTGAAATGCAAGCTCCTCCATCCTCGCTCTTATCTCAACAAGTTATTTTTCCATCTCAACCCCGCTCTACTGGTGGTGGTTCTTCTTTCCACCATGTCCATGGCCTTCAACAACCATTTTCCTATTTTTGTCTACCCTCCTGGCAAACCTGTTGTTGTCACTCTACAACTGTGAGTGCTTCTAGCCTTTTCTTACAGTCGACCTGACTGTCTATTTGTTGTTGCATCCTGCAATAATCTCTTCAATCATCTTCATCTAAAATATACATATGAAGTCCTGCTCTGATACCACACTGATGTGTATTAGACTACTCCTTTTCCTTTGGCTCCTTCTACCTAAAATATACAGATAAAATCAAGCTCTGATACCACACTGACGCAGCACTCATTACCTCAGTAGGTTATGCGCGACCTCTTGGTCTTAGGATCATTCTGAATTCTCTGAGCTGAAGTGGCTCCTTTAGTTCCTTGCTAGAACCTTCAACGAACCCAATCCATAGGTCCTTTCCCTCCACATGGCCTCCAACACGACCACGACCTTTTCCAATTCGAAAATTCAGGTTTCACAACTTCGCGAAACCTGATCTTGAATTCCTCGACTCTTCGATTCCCCAACCTTCAAAATGTCAAAATGTCTCAATCAACGATTATCCCTTGGCCAATCCTCAGTCCATGTGACCACTTTCCCTGTGACCACATCCTACTCCACAGACTCATCATGTTTCTTGACTTCGGGACTTCTGACGCTAAGCATTCCAACTCCTTGTCCTCTGGATTGCCGAAGTGTCGAATCCAGAAATGGCTCAATGTGTGACCGCAACCCCACTCCCAGGGCACGTCGCATTTCGTGACTTCGGGACCTTCAATGCCAAGCGCCTCATCTCCTAGTCATCGGAATGGTCTAAATGTCGAATCCCTAACTTCCAAAATGCCGAACTCCTTCGAAGTTCCTTCTCCATGGCACATCGCATTTCATGACTTCAAGGTTTCTAAAAGAAACTTCCCTGGCTCCTTGTCCTCGGAACTTCCGGAAAGTCAAACCCTGAACTGTCGAAATGTATGACCATAGTCCCACTCCAACAATACGTCACTTTCGGGACTTCGGGGTTTCCAACGCCGAAGTGCCTGGTTTCTTGTCCTCAAGATGGCCTAAAAGCCGAATCCCGAAATGCCGAAATGTGTGACCCTGTTCCGTGACCATGCTACTCCTCCATTTGTTTTAAGGTTTTCATGTTTCGGGACTTCACGATCCCTACTGCAAAACCTCCCTGCCCCTTCGAGCTCCCAGTATCTGAAATATCGAAGTACCGAACCCCGAAACGTCGGTCTTTCACTCCAAACTAGGATCAATAGCTCATAGCCTCTCCTGATCCAACGGCTTGTGTCTTTTCTGGATTTCATGGGTCAAGAGTTTTTAACTCTTACCCTTTGCATTCCCGGTAGCCGAAATTCCGAAATCCTCCTTTCGGGGATTTCCCCAAAACCTCGATCGCTCGCCACGTGTCCTCCTGTTGGACAGTCATGATCCTTTCAGTATTTTGTGGGTCAAGAGTCCTGACTCTTTCCCTTTGTATCTACCGGTAGACGAAATGCCAAAATATGCCTTTCATAACCCTCTTCACATATGAGGGTTAAACCTCGTGCACCTTCTCCTGGATCTAATGGCTATCGGTCCATGCACCCAGATCTGACGACCCAGATCTCTTTCTTCTGTGCACTCTCCTCCTTCTTGCCTGGACGTAGATTCAATAGTCCAGATCCCATTCTCTTCAGTTGATCTAACCACAGTTGTGCTCCCTCCTAAGCTTGTGCTTCTTCCTGAACTTCGAATACTTCAAACACTTCAAAGATCCCAGCCTTTGCTCCTACTGTGAAGCTTGTATCCTTGCCTCCCACCTACGTTCTAAAGACATCGTCCCTCCTGAGCTTTGTCAACTCTGAAACCTCAAAGGTTTCTCGACCTCTGCACTCCTTGCAGGGTCCCTGCACTCAACTGTGCTATCTTTCTTGAACTTGGTCAACTCATAAACCTTGAAAGGTTTCTCAATCTTCTCCTCTTCTCGGCTACTGCTTTGTGCGCAAAGGCATTGCTCCTCGTGAGCCTTTGAAATTGAGACAAGTTCACTCTAAGAGCACTTCTTGCACTATTTCTTTTGAGCTAAAGAACTTCAAACAAGTTCTTATTCACACACTCCTTGTGCTGCTGAGTTTTTAGATAACTCAATTTGAAGTATTTCCTGCGAAGAAATGCTTCATGCCCTCCTGGCATTCTTCTGCTCGATGCACACCTTGCAGATCCTTTCTTCACAGAGTGTTCAGTAAATTTGTAAGTGCCTTCTCCTTGACACTTCTTTTTCCTTAGAACTCAAAATATTGTTCTGTGGTACACTCTATGCACTCGCTCAATGCCCTCTTGGCAGATCTCTACAAAACCTTCAATAGTTCTATCTTCCTTGAACTCGAAACAAAGTTCCTCCTGTGCACCCCGTGCACTTGCTCAATGCCCTCCTGGAAGAGCTCTACAGAACCCTAAATGATTATGTTATCTCTGTGCTTTCCTTTGCACATTCTTACCTCCAAGGTACTCAGCAACCTTGAGGATTCTCCTTGATTCATTGACTTTAGCTGGTGCGCCCTCCTAGCACGTCTTTGTTTGAATCTGCAGAATTCAAAAGTGCGCTCCTTGCACAGGCTTACAGAACCCGCAGTATTCTGTCATGAAACCTCTTGCATGAAGCCTCAAAGAACCCAAACCTAGAATCAAAGAACTCACAAATAGTAAATTTTGTCTATTCCTACAAATGCATACCTAACATACATCTACATCATATCATCAATGCATAAAGACATTCATTCATGAACTCATAAACATGTGGACAACAACATGCAGGAAAAACTTCTCTGTTTGTATTAATCAAGAATGCCTTATTACAATGTGTTCGAGCTCTGACTACAACAGAGTCTCGGCTCTCTTCTCCCCTTCTAAAACTCTCAACTCTCTATCTCTTCTCTACTCTCTTAACTGACTATCCTGAAAACAAAAGAAGATCTTTTTACAAAGAGGGGCTCCTCAAGATCTTCCCTCCATCCTCACCAACTCTCATTAATTTACATTCAATTATATTGAATGGGCCATCTAATCCAAATTGGATCTAGATTCCCATCAACATGTCAGCCATTAAGGTGACACTAACTACAGCTTGCTCGAAGGCATGGCTTGGATCTACCATCCTTACAAATATTTAATACAATTTAAAATTTGAAAAATGAGAGGGTTGCGCCTCTCTCCTCTCCATTGAGCACGTGCTTGATGTGTTGGCTAGCTGGCGCATAGCTGGCTTGGAGTGATGCTCCTACATCAATTTTCTAAGTCTTTGAAGACTCAGTCTTCGCTTCTTACAGGGAATGAATTCTTGGATCTCGATAACACTTTCCGAAGTGTTGTTCCTCCTGAGCTTTGTCTAGTCCAGACTTCGATTTCCTGCACAGTCCTTGTGTCTGAGGGATTTCGATAACTCAGATCCATGGTATTTCTCATAGATAAATTCCTCGTGATTTCCTTACGTTTCTCTCTGGCTCGATGCACACCTTGCAGAGCTTCCAATCAAGAGAAATAGTTGAAACTGGAAAAACTCACAATTCCATCCACTTGTTCATGAAAACAGAAATGACAGGAAAAACACACACAGTCCAGACGCCATACATTTGGATCAATTTTCCTTCTGTTATATTCACAAGTTCTCAATGGCTACATAATACATTCAAAATTATAGTAACTCAAAAATTGAGCTCTCCTGCTAACTCACAATTCTCTCTTACAACTAATTTCTCTCTGTATTGTTGCTCTCTCTAACTGGGTGTACAAACTTCTACATAACTCTAAAATGTTTCTAGGGTTTCCCTTGGCTACTTGCCTACTCTCAAATTCATACCACACTCTCTTAGTGAAATCGCATTCCAGAGCTGTAGTGGAAACTTCGGCTCTGTTTACGATTTCAAAACTTGTCTCAAAGGGTAAAATTCGGCACTGGTTCAAGCGTGCCTCCAAAGGTAAATTCTGGCACTTAGTGAAGGCAGATTTTGAAATCGGCTGCAACTATCAACGTTGAATTTCTGGAAGAACTCTCACGTGTTGAGTGGTCCTGCCTCTGTGCGCTTGCCAATGATGCTCCTGCATCACACTCCATATTTTGTGAGATGGTATTTTTTCTCTTTCCGAAAGAAGATTGTTTTTTTGTCATAAAGATAAGGACTCCCTAATACAAGACCATATATATCCAAAGGAACTACATCCAAAACAACTTCATCTACCAACTTAGAAGCAATATCAAACTTCAATCTATACTGACTAGTAACCTAAAGTTTTTCATTATCATGCACCCAACCAAGAGGGTAAGGTTTCTAATGAGGTGTTGTGGTTAATCCCAATTTCTTTATAATCCCTTCAGATATCAAATTAACATGTGAGCCCAGATCAAACAAAGTTTCCACTTTTGTTTCCTTTGTCACTATTGTTATGTGGAATAATTCACTTCTTCTTTCATCATTTTCAAGAGATGGAATTTTATAAATTGAACTAGCATGCAAGGAAACTTTACCTTGTAATCCAACTGTTGTGATATTTTCCTCATCTCATGAGTCGAAACCTATGTCTTCTTGCACGATAGCAACAATTTTCTGCTTCCTTTGGCCACCAAATCATTTTGGTCTTAACTATGGATGTAGTTCCGAACAATTCTCATCATCGTTCCCATCTTTCTGGAAATGAGTGCAAATTGATTTTTATCCCTCTTTCTTTGTTGTAGCTATCCTCTTATTCTTTCCTTTGCATTTCCTTTTGAAATGGTCTTGTGAATGCTTATGATCTTCATGTAAATTCTTACCCATGCTTTCAAGGTGATTTTCTTGCACACACACACCTCATCTAAGTTTGTGGGATTAAACAATAATAATGTATGTCAAATGTAACTATGAACTGCACCAATATAATTCATCAAAGTTTCATGAGAGTCTAAGGGAATATTTAATGTAAGTGCTTTTTTCCTAAATTCCTCCGTGAAACTATGAACACTCTGACCTTTACCCTATCCTATATTTTTCCATTCCATCATGGATTTTTGAACATAACCCAGTGGATAAAATTGCTTTTTCAACGCAAATGTAAATTTAGACCATGAAGAAATGAGTTTACCATTATGTTTGCTACCTTTATGAAGTTTTCTCTCCCACCATACAAGGGTTGTTCCTTCCATCCGAAGAGAAGAGAACTGGATATTTTCCTCTTCCTCTTTGTTCTGCTAGACATGATAGTAAAATTTGATTTGTATGATCCAATTATTAATCTTGTATGCATTAGCTTCTCCATTAAACATGGGAAAATTAAATTTCACATCTAGTTTCAACAATGGATTTTTATAAGTATTTGGATGAAAACTACAAGGATGAGAATGATGGGAATGATGGGAATGAGAGGAAGAGGAAGAAGAGATTGAACTTGAATATGGTGATGGAGGCTTGGGAGGATCTCCTACACTCCCATGGTTTAAGAAAGCATTATCCTCTTCTTTAGCTTTCTTCTTCTTCTCCTTCTTTGCAACTCTCTTCTTGTAATCTACAAATATTTTTTCCACCATGCCTAACATCTGGTAGAGATATATGTGGAAATCCTTCTCATTCTCTACACCAAAGTTCTTCATCCTCCATTTTCTTTCCGGGAGTTGCACGTCCACTCTATGGGTTGAAATTCTTTAGTTTTCCTTCATCTTCTTTGAGCTTGGCCCTGGTAAGAATTCACACTCGCAATTCAATTCAAAGAAGAATTATCTGATAACAACATGATCTAGGATGTTTCCAACGATGAAATTATACAAATTGTATTAAGAGAACGAATCAAATCTTATATGCAACATTAATTAAAGAAGGAATAAATATGGATAAAAGAAGAGAAATGAGACAATAAGACAATAGCTTGATAACAGAGCATTGTCATAAATACATAATTATACCTCAATTCTAAAATTGACCTTCTGGTATGTTTCCCAGATGAAAAAATGGACATCACCGGTGGACTCGTGGCGAGAAAACGTGTAAAAATGATTATCAAATCATGAAATTCTGACATTGCTCATCCTAGGCCCTCCTGAGATCTTCACCTCAGCTTATATGCCACCAGCCTGCAATGATTACTCATGTACCTGCATCCTAAATCGTTCACATTGTATTATTGGGTGCAGACCTCGAGCTTTGGAAAAAGGCTAGGTTTAAATTGAATTACTTGGGTGGAAATTACAATGTGGGTTGTTAGCCCAGATGGTTGGCAATGGATTAAATTTAGAGTTAGGTTGGGTAGGTCTCGGGGTCAAGCCCGTGGGCCTCCCCTTTTGTCACCCATTATAAAATATGATAAATATGGTTGACAACCATATTCAACCCCCCCTCCCCCCTCCCCCCGGCCACCACACACACACACACACACACACACACACACACACA
>ML851697.1:14107-30881 GCA_009831015.1 Picea engelmannii
TCAGTCTAAACAATCTCTTTCTACACATAGAATATATTAGGGCCCACCAACTCCTAAGTGGCCTTATAAAATTTTCTTGAAAATCCATCTTGTCCAAATGATTTATCCTCAACCATCTCTTTAAGGGTAGTTGTCAATTCATCCAATGTTATCCCTTGATCGCACACATTCTAGTGTTCTTGTGTCAACTTTCTTAGGACTACTTCAATAGAGATATGCATTCTCATGTTTCTTTCCTTTTTCATTCCATGTGATTAAAAAAATATTTTGTGACGATGAAAAAAATCTTTTTCAATGTTCACTTGGTCAATTATTATGTCATATTTAGTTTTAAGGGCCTTCATACATTCCACAATGTCTATACATGCAAGGGATTTGAAAAAATATTTAGTAGGCCTATCTCACATATTAAGCTAACAGAGTTTGGATTTGATTTAGGGCCCTTTAGTTAATAAGTTTCATAAACCTTTAACATATGCCTCAACTTGGTTTCTCTTGCATGGAGCAACTCACCAAAGGGGATAAGCTCAAGCATCCTTGAAACTTCCTCAAGCTCCTTCAACATTGCCTTGTGTTTTTTTCTTCTAACCTTCACCAGTTACTTACCATAACCCCCTAGAAAGGTAATGATTCTTCTTATTCCATCTTCCCACCAGAGAATCTAGTCTCTATCTTCTCAAGGTCTTAGACCTAGGTTCCAAATTCTTTCGATAGATTCAACACAAGATTTATGCTACAAATGAGAGGTGTTCAACATGACATGGGAGTTCAACACATTAGGATTTTCAAATCACCAAGAGATGAAAAAAAATATTATTTGGTGATAATATAAAGTGATATATCTTGCTACCTAGACCAAAAGTGTCCCCTCATGGCCAAAGAAAAAGAAATTTTGCTTCGATAATAGTTCTCTATCCAATATTTTTAGTACTTGTTTGTTTCCTTTTTAAAATTTAGACCATGTGAACCAAAGATTCAATGAGTATTTTTTATGAAACTTGTTAGGATTGTATAAGATGAGTTCGACTTTGAGTTTGTTCTAGGCAATTTTTCTCTTGAGGGCATTCAAGTGGGGATAATACCTTCCTTGTACTCTTAGGTTTCCATATTATTAAAGTTACCAAATAACAACCAGCAAGATTATGGAAGTTCTTTGGAAAGCCAGTCTTAAAGGGTTTATGTTATGACATTGGCGAACCTTTGGTTGGATGGTGGAAACATCCAAAATTCCCAAGGTCCTGCAGCACCATGACTGTCCAACTCGGTGTCGAGGCCACACCAGTTTTCTTGGCCCAGACTATGCCTTATTTCTTTGGTTTGTTATTACTTAAAAATTATGTTTGTTTCTTATACTTAGGCATTTCAACAAGTAAAGAAAATCCATACACCGTAACAACAAAATGCAAGTGGGCGTCAAAACTAGCCTAATACCCGAATTCTTACTACAAAATAGCAGTGTGTCGAGCCTAGCTCATGTCACACACAAAGAAATTTTACAAGGGATATTTCGCTCAGTTTACAAAAAGAATATATCTGAAAACACAAGAGGCCCATCTTCGGTGAGTCACTCGATTCCCTTCCTTCATTGCCTTAGTCAAAAGTCTAAATGAAACTCATCTCCTTCATGCTTCATCTCTGAAGTGCATGTTTCCTTTGCCTCAGAACATGCAACCTATGATCACCACTTCCTTGGCTGATTTCAAATCACATATTTCTCTCAAAAAATTATTGGATACCCTTCATTTGGTCCCTCCCTTGGCTATAAGTAGGTGCCCAACTCTCCCAATCGGTGCGTCTCTTTTCCTTGGAGTGGATGTAACCTTTCTCAACTTGTCCACATAACTTCAGGTCAACTTTTTCCTAAGGAGAGTGCATCCCTTGGGAGAGTCGGTCAACTCACCCAAGCATGCCCTCTTTCACCAAGCCGACTCTTTGCTTTCTTTTGGGCGCCCAAGTCATGCCTTGACTGATCGTTTCACCAAGCGCATGGCTAAGCATCCATCACACGTCTCCTTGGTCTTCTCCCCTTGGCGTGAAGGGTTACCAAGATGACTGAGCTCACCCAAATTACATTTTCCTTCTATTTCGATTGGGTGTCATTTTTTTCGAAGCATTCAATCAATGCCCTTTGTTTTGGTGGAACGCCCATTGCCTTCAGTGGAGCACCCACCTTTTGCCCATGTTTTTTCAAGCCTTCATCTTAACTTATGTCGCAAGCATCCTTGGGAAAAATTGTTCATTGGCACAACATGCGTCAAAGGAACCACAACTTCCCCATATATTAAGACTCTTCATCCCTTCGTTTGAATCGAGCACTCTTCCTACCCAAATCATTCATATTGGTCTGTGGTGAAGGAGCACGCGCTCAAGATAAACTCTCCAAGCCTTACATCCTCCCCCACTCCAAGTCGTTGTCGTCCCAAAAACACCTCCAAAATTTGTGATCTCCAACTCTGCCTGAACTCATGTGTCCATCCCAACTACTATTGGAAACCCCAAGTTTCATGCTGAAATGGAAACCCCAAATTTCCCTTCGTCACATCACTTTGTTTCATGCACAATCTTTGCCCAAATTCAGTTCTACCTCTTCGCCTGTAGAATGAATGTCCTCAACTCAAATTCATTGCATCGACCTATGCACAAAAATACCATCCATGACCACACACCATGTTTCACACTGATCTATCCAAAGTTGCAACTCTGTCATCAATGCTCCATGTCATTGTTTCATGTTGTGATGACTACAAAATTTCCTAATTTTTGAACTCTTCATGACTTTTTCTTCCTCCATACTCCAACTCAAGTCCATGCTTATGCACATATTTATAGCTCCCACATATCAGACTAGTTGGGTGATCAGTTCGGTTGTCATGTCCAATATGTGAGTATTCACATCCCCAAGTCCTCAAAGTCATTTTTTTATCCACAACTTTTGTTTCTCTATCCAGCTCCTCAAGCTCAAGGAAAAGTTTTTCTCCTTCACCCAAAATATGCTAAGTATTCAACTTAGTTCCACAACTGCTGCCAAGCTACCCAATTGTTGTTTGAGCTTAACTGTGCCAATTTTTGTTCTTCGCAACCTAACAACCACTTCCTTTGTTATTCAACTTCTGTTGCAGCACCTTTTCACCAAGGAACCAAGGTTGCACTACCTACTTCCTTGGCAGCACGTCCACCTTCAAGCTACTCAGTAGATTAAGTATTCTCGAAAGCCACCACCAAGGTTTCGGGCGAACGATGTGTCTGATCTATGTTCCATGCGCAAGTATATCGGGACCATTCTGACTTCCTTTGGTGAGCAACCTAACTTATCAATTCATTTTACATCAAGCTCAAAGTCATAGATCCCAATCACTCATCTACAATAGTTTATTATTTTTGCAAGGTCTCGGTCTTCTCTTCCCACTTCCTGCATCCTCCAAGTCTAGCTGAGTGAGAGCCTTCGTGCCCTTCTTCATCTCACCTCTTAGATTTTGGTGCAAGGGAGTCATCTAACCAATCCTCCTCAACTTCAATGTAAACATGTTGGCAGCATGGTGACTCAAGCCAGGTCTCTTGTGTGATGACTTTCGCAAGTGTTGTGATGGATGAATTCAACTCTCCCTTCCTAACTTGCTTTTGCTCATGTAGGCTCCGCAACCGATCTATCTTCTCCAAGACAGTATTTTTCGATATATCCAATGATGTAAACCTTCGTTTACATCGTTTCTCTTCATTCACAACACTCAAAGAAACTATGGTTGGAGTCACCTCTTGTTGTTGCACCATGTCACAAGGTTTGTCCACACTTCCGCAAAATCCCTCAATCAACTCAATTGTGGTACTCCTAGCCTTCCATATGAACTTCATCTTCATTGTCATAGGCACACTTGGAATTTTGGCTTCATCCAAGAATACCAAGCAACCCTCATGTGGCACAGGAACTGCCTTAGAATACTTCATAAAATCTTTCCACAAGATCATCGCATGATCATCTAATGGAGCCACCATCAAATCCCAAGTGCCAAACCAACTCCTAACTCTCAATGGTGTAGAACGAACCACCCCTACCACCAGCTTCACTACTAAGTTGACCACCTTGAATGTAGCCAAACTTCCCTTAGACTTGCAATGGAGCAATGTAGCATTTTTTTCACTTATGAAATTGTGAGTTGCTTCAGTGTCAACCAACACTGCCACCTTCCCCCTACTCACTGTTGCATCCACACAAAAAATTATAACTTCTCTGTCTTGCGAATGTTGTCCACGGTCCCTTGCCTTGAACTCATCCATAGGCTTCATCAACTCTTCTAACCATTTCGTCATTGTCTTTGAAGGTTCTGGCTAAGGTTGGCTTACTTCCTCCAAGGTTGCAAGCTCCTTCCTTGTAGGATGCACTTGGTTTCCGTCCATCATTCCAAATGTTCCTTCAATGGGAAATTTTTTGTGAAATGGTTAAGGTTGCACAAGAAAAAATGAATTGGCTTACCTCTGTGGTCAAGTAATTTGACTTGCCTTATTGTCGTGACTTCACTTTTGGCTTGGGCATCCTCCTTCGTGAGTGACTCCACCCTTGCTAAGTTCAAAAGTTCAGTTCCATGCATGAGCTCTTCATTGCATGGTTTCTGTCATACATTAACTTGCTTCGTCGTTCAACAATAATTAGTGAAATGGTGACTTGAACATACTTCACAAATGATAGAGTTGATGTCTTCAAATGAATTCGGTTGTTTTGTGATGATAACAACAATGGACACAGCTTCCCCCTCCTTGGGCAAGTGTAACTATGAGACTGGGCAATCTTCATCCGTTGAGAGAGCCTTCTGTCTTTTATCCCATGAATCCCATCATGCATTGATCAACATGATCTTCTCTAAGATCATGTTGGCTACTTCCATGCTCATCCTCCATTTTTCATCAAGGTTTGGCTTCATTCTATAATCAATCATCATGTTTGTCATGTGTTTGTCACTCTTTTCGCAACATTGTCTATCATCTACCTATTGCAACTCTCTAGTTGTGTTTCCTTTTATCACACCACATAAATTCCTTTGCAACAACCTATATTCTCAACAAGTGACCCCCCCCCAACAATTGTTCTGACTGCAGTAGTGGGGAAGAGATGAATTTACTCTGATACCACCTATCATGGTGTTGGCAAACCCTCGATTCGATGGTGGAAACATCCAACTTTCCCAACATCCCACGGCATCACAATTGTTCAACTCGGTGGCGAGGCCACACTAGTGTACTTGGCCCGCTTTACTTCTTCATTTTGTTTATTACTTAATAGTTATGTTTGTTTCTTATACTTATATATTTCAACAATTAAAGAACATCCATACACAGTAACAATGAAATGCAAGTGGGTGGATGAACTGGACTAATACATGAATTCTTTCTACAAAACAATAGAGTGTCGATCCTAGTTGGTGCCACACACAAAGAAAGTTCTGAAAGGTTGTGTTCGCTCCAAGGAAAATAGACGCGTCGGTTGGGAGAGTTAGGTGCTTAATTATAGCCAAGGGAGAGACCAAATGAAGGGCATCCAAGAAATCATGGAGAGCAAGATGTGATTTGAAATCAGCCAAGGAAGTGGTGATCGCAAGTTGCATGTTCTGAGGCAAAGGAAACATGCACTTCAGAGATGAATTGTGAAGGAGGCGAGTTCCATTCATACTTTTGACCGAGGTAACGAAGGAAGGGCATTGAGTGACTCACTGAAGACGAGTCTCTTGTGTTTTCACAGGGGTTATTTTTGTAAACTAAGCATAAGCTCCCTTGTAAAATTTCTTTGTGTGTGGCATGAGCTATGCTTGAATCATTGTTGTTTTGTAGTAAGAATTCAAGTATTAGGTCAGTTTGGATGCCCACTTTCATTTCATTGTTATTGTGTATGGATGTTCTTTACTTGTTGAATTGTCTAAGTATAAGAAACAAACATGATTATTAAGTAATAAATGAAATAAAGAAGTAAGGCATAGTCCAGGCCAAGTAAGTCAGTGTGGCCTCATCATTGTGTTGAACAATTGTGGTGCCGCAAGACATTGGGAACATTGGATGTTTCCACCATCCAATCGAAGGTTCTCCAGCACCCAGACAGTTTACCTTTCACTAACATCATTTGGCACATATACATTGGGCAAGCGTAATACATGACCTTCGAAATCAAACATGATCCATACAACATAGTTGGTAGGGTGTTCCCTATTTGGATCATGGCCTCCACCTATTTTGTCTCCGCCCATTTTGGAAACACAAGATTTGTAGTTTCTCCTCATCCTTCATCATAGTTAGTGAAGAAGAAAACAAAAAATGGCCATATTACCTGAAGGGTCAATTTTAAAAAAAAAAACTAATAGCTTAACTTGTTACAAACACCAAATATTATGCTCAGTAATAACATTGTTTACCCTACAAACCATGGATTTAGGATAGGGTTCTATGTTCCGCGATAATATATTCATCGGGAACTTTAGAAAATAAAATCCATCTCCTCTCCCTCTTGTTTGGATATAGCATAAAAGGGGTTTCTATCACTCACAATTTTCATTTGCGGAAAAACATATTCATTCAAATTCTTCTTCCTTGGCTTCTTATAGGAGTTGTCACACAATTGGGTGTTTGAGAAGAAACAAACTTTGGGGGTGGAGATTGGTCTTTTCATCCTCCACCCCTCATTGAGTAGTGGGTTAGGAAGTGCTAAGCTAGTACTTGGCTACAACTGAGTTAGTAGGATTCTTCTGGGTTAGACTTGGGGATAGATGTAGAACTGATTTATTCTTATAGTGTTGCATTATATGGGATTGTTGGTCCTCATGGGTCTTTCCCTTTTTAACAAATTATGTGCATCCATCATGCTTGTATGCAACTAGGTGTGCGAGGCCTAATTAGTTGGGCCATAGAATGAAGGTTCTAGGGGTTCAAATTTTGCTAGTAAAGGACAATATTTATTTTGTGGTGTGGGATTTAACATATAAAATAAGAGTTGTAAAGTGTTGATCCAGAGTCTCTACTTAAGGCTGTAATGTATAGATTCTAGGCATCCAAAAAGAGGGTAAATGATAGAAAAGAAGCAAAACAACTTTAGGAAAATAAGCTATGGCTGATTTTTTAGTTTCCTTCGTCTACCTTCTAGTTGTTCATGAACGCTTATGTCTTGTTCAATGACCGCCCATGAACGTTCGAGTTCAACCCCGGTGGTGACAGTTTTTAGGATGGAATCGAAGAGGTTTAAAGCGATAATGGTTTGATCTATGAGACCGGGTCCAATATGGGGTTGTCTTGTAACAGGTACAATCATGGAGGAACATGGTTTTTAAGGGAGTTGTTTCTTTTTAAGTTGTTATTTCTATTTTAGATTATATGAGAAGAAATTCCCCCAATTCGAATTAATAGTATAACAAAATCAAAAGGCCTTTTCCCGTGTCTGAGTTAAATCTGAAAACACATGCATGAAACGAAAGAAAACATGAAGTTGTTGAACAATGTGAGGCATCAATCGAGGAAGAATATCACTTTGTGACAGAAGAAGAAAATAGACAAGAAAAACTTTAATGAATCATAAGATATAGAAATCTAAGTGATTCACAGGTCTTGTACATGTTGATAGCCGATACAGAGGAAAAGATGTAAATGATTAGATGACTAAAATAATTGATCACTGCAGTAGAGGCTGTACTAAAATGTAGCTAAACATTCATCAAAGATATATAAAGGAAATGATGCTAAATGTGAAATAACAGGGGAAACACATAACTCAGTCTTGACGGAATCTGGAGTCTTGCGATTTGCCTTGTATTAGTTCGAGCGGAAAAAAAAATCTCTCTATTACAATCAGCCAAAGAAGAAAAATCCTTTGTTTCATCTTCAAAATGTATATTTATACAAAATTAAAATGCTTTGAATTCTAATCATTCTAAAAAGTTTCGGTTACAAATGAAAAATGAAGTGTTTCATTTCCTTGTCTCTTGCCTTCCTCAATGCAGGCAGGGCGTTTCCTTCTCTTTGTTCTCTAGCTCCAAAAATAGGAAGAAATAAGCACCTGTTATTATTCACCTCCTGAATTCTTCCCTTTCCCCTGCTCAATACAACTAACACACCTTTCCGTCAATTGGGATATCAACTTGCAAGGTTCTGTTTGGTTGTTCGCCTCAAAGGTGTAACAATTCTTTGCCAACTGTGGCAATCTCTTTCCTACTTGTCTGTCTTCTGTGATGATAGATAATAATTGTAATTTTGGCTTTATTAACCATTTATGAACTTGGACAATATCGACCTAACTTATCTGTGATAATTCAACTTGTTCTCTTTCCACACTTTGCTTGATATCTAGCAGATGCTTGGCTATGTCAATTTTGTCCAACATTCCATAACTACTTTCCTTATCGATATCTAACAAATTTTTATTTATCAAGACAAAAGTTTCTTCACAAGTGTCTCTCATCTCTTTACCCCTTTTTCTGTTGTCGGATATATTATGTTCCCACGCCTTGAGTAAGATGTTACCTTTGGTTTTCTCTGGAATGGACAATCTGGAACTAATGACCATCTCTTCTTTCGTTGTTGCTATAATAGCCTCCTGGAAAGCAACCCAAGCCACCCCAGCTTCTCTTTCTCTCAAAGAGATATCCTTTAGTGCTTGATCTATTGTTTGAAAATGGTTTTGGATGGTTTCTACTTTAGTAAGTAGATTTTGTTTAGCCACTTCTACCTTCTTTCGTATTTCCATGGCTTGGGATTGGAATACCTTTATATCTATGAACTGGTTTTCAAAAGAATTCAATTTAGATTGCAGTTGTTTTATTAACTCTTCTTGTTGATTTACCTATGCCTGGCTTATTTGTGCCGACTGATGCATTTTCTCAAGATCGGATTTGAGCTGTTTGATTTCCTATTGAACAGCTGCTCTGGCTTGCTCGAAATCCTTGTTTGCCTCATTCCTGGCATTCGTTTCTACGGCTGCTAGTTGAGTCTGCAATTTTCTAATTAACAGGTTCTGTTGTTTCAACCATCCCTTCAAGGTTCCAACTGAATATTGGTTGGTTGTTGCATAAGCCCCCAATGTTCCTATTATCTCATCGACGAATTCTTCCTCTTCCAAGGCTTCTCCATCTGTTAATATTTTTTATTTTTTAGCTACTGCACCCACTCTTTGGTATGTTACTTGATTCACCACAACCTTCCTCTTATTGCTAAAAAGAAATCGCTAGGAGACAATTCTTCTACAGAGATAGGTGTGAGATCCTCTTTGATTAATATTATCTCTGCATTGAGGTTCCCCTTTGTGAATTGTAAGGGTTTGATGGATTGAATGGGACTATTGATTTCTTGGAATGATTGTTTCCTGGTAGCGTCTGTGGTTGTCTCCTTTGATGTAAGTGATGGTATGTCACCTACCCCTTTCAAGGATATCTCTACTTGACCTTCGACCTGTTCACCTGATGTAACTATCTTTGGGTTTTCTTCTTATTGATTGGGGATCTCGGCTTCTTGATTTGAGGTCCCAGTTTCCTCTATATTTACCTGAGTCTCTTGTTTTCCAAGGCTTGCGTCCGTTGAATCTTTGGATTTTGCTTGTTGTGTACCCAGAGGTTTTGAGGTTTTTCCCTGTAAAAATTTGGGGAGGCAAATTCCCCGGTGCTCCTAGAATTTATAGAATTTGACCATATCTTCGGGCAGTAAAGATTGAATCTGACTTAAGACTTCTGAGTAGGACCTCACTCCTCAAAAAATTTCATTATGAGGTGAGTGTTCGTGCTTCAATATTTTTAGACCACAACTCGCCATGTGATTACTCACAACCTTATTAAGGTCGTGTTTCTTAAAATCGATGTCTACTAGCTTCATTTCCTACAAGGTCGCGTCCTCCGCTTTATCATGGCCGAAATATAATAAAGAATATGTACCAATGTGAATGGGGAAGGGTGGTAATACCTTCTTCTGAACTCCTTTGAGCTCTTTTCTTATCCCACCAAGCACAGTTTGCTTGCCAATCTCACAACATACTAGCTTATCTAGAAAACATAGCGACAGGGCATATGGGGGAATAGAGCTACCAAAAACCCTAATGTACGAAAACTCTGCTTCTATATACCAGTCTGCCACGCTGCTTAGGTTGGCCATGATTTTATCTGAAATCCTAGGAGGCAGATGGTCGAAGAGGGAGACATGTATTGGTACCATTACCCAGTTGAAAATCTCATAGATGAATTCTTTGGCTTTATCTTCCCAGAGTTTCGAGTGGCATGAATAGGCTCTTCATTGGTTGGATTCCAGCTCCATCTCATTAATGGGAAATGTGTCATGAAGCAAATATCATCCATAATGTAAGCAAACATAAAAAAATGAGGATTCTTTCGCACTCGCCATTTGTGCTCGATATTCTATAATTCGTCTAGCCAAACTGTCTGACAACAATTTGGCCTAGTCAAAAGAGAATCCCTCAGCTACTGTGTGAATGAGCAGTACCCATGGGAGAAAAAAGTGAGCGGTGTCCTCCTTCCCATACAGTCTACAGATCATCATCGCAATATACATGAATTGGGGCTCCAATGATGAGATTGAATAAATTCCATTAGATTCGGCTCTGAATTTCACGGGATGCGAACACCAATCTTTGATCAGGTCGGATAATATTTTCCTGAATTGCTCGCATTCCTTCTTTTTGAAACCCTCTAAGAATTCGTCATTGTGAGTAAATTTTGGTGTGGGAGATAATTTGTACATTTCTTATAGATGCTCTGGCCTGAATGTCCCAATCGCCCTCTTCTGCTCGTTGAATATTGTCCTAGTCGGGATATCTACATGGTCCAACACCCATCTGATCATATCACAATAGGGAAAAACTTGCGGCCTTGCTACTATCTTGTGTATCTTCGACTGAGCAACAATTTTGTATTTGCTGGATAAGTCATATTTTTCATTATCACTGGAATCATTTGGACAATTTATCAGCTTGAATTGTAGAACGTTGGAGACATGTGTCCATGTTTTGACAGTGTTGATGCTTCTAGGTGAGGTATCAGAAATAATATCTGAACCTTGACCTGAATTTCCACAAGTTGTCTTGGGCACTTTCCGCGGAGCCATGATATAGAACCTTGCAATTAGGTCTCCTATCATAGAAAATGAAAACACAGACAAGGGTTATCTCGATAAAATAGCCATGTGAAAACTAGAAGGAAATATAAAATAATGACGGAAACCCTTTCGCTTTGAGCCTTCGATTCTGTGTGAGTCCTTGCTGACAAAGTGTTTAAAACATTTAATAGAAATATTTAGTCATAAAACAGGATCTAACTATCAATCATTTCACTAACTTTCTTATAAATTCCATAAATTTTCGATAACTTGTGACTTGGGAAGAACACAGAAAATGTTTAACTCTATATCCGTAGGTTGTACAGGTCAAAGTCCTTTAGGGTATTAATTAATCCATTTTAATCTTTTAATTAAGTGTGCTTAGTCCTTAATCCCTTTTTCGGTGTTCGCAGTCTCGGATGAATTTACTCTTAGTCTTGGTCTATGGACTCTGAATTTTTGATATTCTGATTTGGTCGATTGAATGTGATTAGACTTAAGCTTTTAATTAATGAAGGTCAATTAATAAATTTTGGGAACTCAAGTTTCGTTGTTTCGAGCATCTTATCTCTAAGAATTGCGACATAAGTGAATCCTGAATCGTGAAATCGTGATGTAATTAGCTTAAGCGATAATCATCTCTTTTAAAAATTTTAATTAATTGTGATTAGGAATTAATCTTGAACTCTTCATGAATTTGGGAATCGGGGTTTCGAGGATCGAGACTTTGATAATACTTTGACACAAGAAATTATGAATCGCGAAATTGCGATGGGATATATTAACAGTTAAACATTTTAAGCTTGTAGTTAAGTACGATTTAAAACAAAGGTTTTTGGGGTTTCAGACCCCGCGAACTTGAAACTCATAGCATGAAGGCAACTCGAGTCGTGAAATCGTGATGAGACTTGCTAACATTTAACCTTCTCATATATTGATAACATGGTGTTAGCTTTTAACATTTTCATGGATTTGGGAATCGGGGGTTTGAGGAGGCTTGGACAACGACTCTTTATAATTTACGAACTGTCGACTCCCGAAAAAACAAGGTAAGCTTCATTAAAATTAAATCGTTGATAGAAAGGCGGCTCCATAATAAAAAAAATTACATAAAGGAAAGTTCTCTTTAGTCGCAAGTCTTAGAAAAGTATATTGTTCCAACAGGAAGATTGATATATCACATTAGATATCGGATAACATTTCCTCTTACCCGAATGAATACAAGCTCCTTTAAATCCTTGGAGATGTCAACCCTAAAGAAAACCCTTTTCTAGGGGCACATGTTAAAAAATATTTTTGGCCTATGGAAAACGAAATTGTTGATTGGGGTTAAGATGTGTTCTAAAAATGCCCAAAATTGTGCAAGGAGCCTTCAGAATTTCATCCAAATCAACCAATATAGATTGGAGGCTTCTTAATGTTCGACAACACAAGTATTCTAGCAGAGGATGAAAGGCTTAAGTAACCACTCACACAACCAGATAAAAGATCAACACACTGATGTTTTGACGTGGTAAAACCCCTACGAAGAAACATCCATGACCCCAACCAACGCGTCCACTTAGAGCAGTTTATTAATGCAAAAGAAAAAGATTACAAAGAGATTTTCTCATAATCGATCATCGACAAATGACCCTACATTCTATTTAAATATAGATCGTGGACCAATCGGGTGTTACGCCACAGATCAATGGCCATTAATAGCAAGGAGAATATGAACTGTTGGATCACTATGGATGGGGAAAATATCGTGACCATCGGATTTCCTAACTATAAATGCATACTAATGCATACTAAAGAAACACACTAAGAAACACACTTTTACCTAATGACACATTAGACCAAGTAGATATTAACTAACTCCTAAGTGTCTAAATACCCTAACATCCCCCCTTAAGAACAACTTGGGATGGGATTGAAGGATTTACAATAGTGACACAATAGGAGAATGAAGGGGGCATTAGAGCCTATCCCCCCTTAATGACAACTTCCTAAACTCCTAACATAGA
This sequence comes from Picea engelmannii, assembly GCA_009831015.1. Lineage (NCBI taxonomy): Eukaryota > Viridiplantae > Streptophyta > Pinopsida > Pinales > Pinaceae > Picea > Picea engelmannii. Next base: position 27,178 of record ML851697.1, read on the forward strand.
TCAAAGTTTGGAAAAAATCGCTTCTGTAAAAGAATTTGTGAGAATGTTTGCAACTTTATCTTTTGTAGGGAAAAAGATCACTTCAATAACTTGATCATGAATGAGATTTCTGAAGAAGTGCATGTCTAGCTCAATGTGCTTGTTGCACTGATGTTGAACTAGGTCTTTGGCGAGCTTGATGGCACTCTGATTGTCATACCAAAGGTTGGTCGGATGTTGTTGCTGGAATCTAATATCTGAAAGGATCTGTCAAAGCCACAAGTCTTCTTGACTTGCATTTACCATTGCTCGGTACTCTTCTTCTGCTGAAGAAAGGACAATAGCATGTTGTTTCTTACAGGCCCATGTGACAGGTCCTGAACTGATCTGGATTATTTTTCGCACAAAATTAGAGTGGAGATATAATAAAGAAATGTACATATATATCATGTATATCCAATAATATAACAAAAATGTATCAGAGATGCAACCATAAACACAGAGATATAGTAATACACAATTTTATATTAATGAGCGAAAATGTACAAAGACTGTAAAAATACAGAGTGAAACACTCGCTAGAATGGTGGTAGCTTATCTCTCAAAAGAGATGTGTTGGCTACTCGCATTCTCAAGAATATGATTTTAAAATGAGGCTCCAAAGGCCTATGTATCATAAATAAACTCCAAAACCCCAACTCCGAAAGATGAAAAGCCAACAGTTTTGTGGACCCCATTTTGGGTAGTTCGGTGTATCAACTTCCCAAGGGCATAGCTTTGGCATACAATCTCTATTTGGGGTACACAATAGCTCGTTGGAAATTAATCATCGAGGAGATTCATTTTGGGGGGCTCAATCAGAGTCTTTGGCTATCGTTGAGAAGCTCGATCCTAAAAAACCTTCATTTAGGCCCTCAAAATGGCCCTGGAAGTTAAAAACTGCTAAAAATAGTAAATTGTCAAAATTGCCAGAAAACGGTTTTAAGCCATATGGAAAAGGTGGGTGGCCATTGATATCCACCTCGATCAATTCTCCCTCCTTATAAATAAATGGTATCCATTGCATTGATTTCTCAGGGGAGAGGGGAAAGAAATTGTTGAATCTGAAGCTTAGTGAGTTGCTTGCCTTGCTGGAGACATTGCACTGCTTGGTTTGTGGAAGGTTGTCATGAACTTGTAGCTGTCGAGGTTGAATCTATTCAACCAGTCGGGATACATGAGATGATTGTGTGAAGAAGGAATCTATGTGCTTTGTTTCAATTAGGTTGACCTGCTTCTGTTCGACAAAAGGTGCTTGGGTCGAGGTTGTAGTGGTTGCAGTATCCTTTCTTTCACCTTTTGAACAGATTGTGAAGAAGTTCAATTATGTAGTATGAAATACTACCTTGCGGTATTGTTTAGGTGGGAAAATAGTTGGAACTACCTATGGTATCATGTAGAGATGACCCCCCAGAGTAACAATGACACTACGGGATCGAGACTCATAGATAGCATGGCGCTTTCACATATATGGTTGGCCTAAGAGAACATCACAGACATCCAACAGGGAAACATCTGAACCTTCTAGGCGAGGTATCAGAAATAATATATGAACCTTGACCTGAATTTCCACCAGTTGTCTTTGGCGCTTTCTGCGGAGCCATGATATAGAACCTTGCAATTAGGTCTCCTATCACAGAAAATGAAAACACGGACAAGGGTTATCTCGATAAAATAGCCTTGTGAAAACTAGAAGGAAATCCAAAATAATGATGGAAACCCTTTTGCTTTGAGCCTTCAAGTCTGTGCGAGTCCTTGTTAACAGAGTGTTTAAAACATTTAATAGAAAGATTTAGTCATAAAATAGGATCTAACTATCAATCATTTCACTAACTTTTTTATAAATGCCATAAATGTTTGATAACTCGTGACTTGGGAAGAATGCAGAAAACGTTTAATTCTTTATTCGTAGGTTGTGTTGGTCAAAGTCCTTTAGGGTATTAATTAATCCAGTTTAATCTTTTAATTAAGTGTGCTTAGTCCTTAATCCCTTTTTCGGCGTTCACAGTCTCGGATGAATTTACTCTTAGTCTTGGACTATGGACTTTGAATTTGCGATATTGTGATTTGGTCGATTGACTGTGATTAGACTTAAGCTTTTAATTAACGAAGGTCAATTAATAAATTTTGGGAAATCGGGTTTCATAGTTTCGAGCATCTTATCTTCGAGAATCACGACATAAGTGAATCTCGAATCGTGAAATCGCGATGTAATTAGCTTAAGTGATAATCATCTATTTTAAAACTTTTAATTAATTGTGATTAGGAATTAATCTTCAACTCTTCGTGAATTAGGGAATCGAGGTTTCGAGGGTCGAGAATTTGATAATACTTTGACGCAAGGAATCCCGAATCGTAAAATTACGATGGGATCTATTAATAGTTAAACATTTTAGGCTTGTAGTTAAGTGCGATTTAAAACAAAGGTTTTCGAGGTTTCGGACCCCGCGAACTTGAAACTCATAGCATGAAGGCAACTCGAGTCGCGAAATCGCGATGAGACTTGTTAACATTTAACCTTCTCATATATTGATAATGGGGTGTTAGCTTTTAACATTTTTGTGGATTCGGGAATCGAGGGTTTGAGGAGGCTTGGACAACGACTCTTTATAATTTGCAAACTGTCGACTCCCGAAAAAACAAGGTAAGCTTCATTAAAATTAAATCGTTGATAGAAAGGCAGCTCCATAATAAACTTTTTAAGATAAAGGAAAGTTCCCTTTAGTCTCAAGTCTTCGAAAAGTATATTGTTCCAACATAGGCTCCATCTAGGGATCTCGTCTCCCTGCGGGATGAGAAGAACAGTAGACCACGTGCCATTATTGGGCAAATGGAATCATTAGTTTGTTTCTGCGAAACTTGTTCAGAAGGAGGATACAGAGGAAAAGAGGGTTTCATCCTTATCTCTAAAATCTTTCGAAACTTATCACTTTCTTATCTCAATGTTAGTCCATTCGATGACTTCCTCTTCCCTAACACTGAATTTGGGTCTGCTTAAGATGATCAAAACAACCTTAAAAAATTTAACAGGTTTTGTTGATTTTTCTTGCATCAAGGTGAAGTAGTTTCAACATTTTCAATCAGGGAGTCCTATACGAACTTGGGATGTAGATCTGGTTTCAAAGAAAAATAATTACCAGAGTACAGTATAATTCATGTATAACGGGCTTACAGATATCTTGGACATTGCTTCACTGCCAGCGAGCATGTTCAGTACATCAGTGAAGTTATCTGGTTCCCTTTATTGAATTCCCTTTCACCACTTCAAGTTGTAACTTTGCATTTAAATGTTGAGATGAGGGCAATCATTTTATGAATTTCCTTTCATCATCTCTTTTTGGACTAGATGGGGGCAATCAATTTTTTGAATTTCGTTTCACCGTCTGTCTTATATTTTTCTTTGACATGAAGTGGGGGCAATCAATTAGTATAAAGTATACCAAGGGTGATATCTATGTATAATTTGCAACAGAGGTCTATTAACTCACTTTGATTACTCTGGATCAGTTTTCCTTTGACCTTCAAAACATCTTAGTCTGTAGGAAAACTTATGGGAGAATTTATTTCTAGGGGCCTTCTTTTGAACAAGACTAATCATTAAAACCTGTTGAAATAACTAAGAGAGTTAGGATTAGCCTATGCATATATTAGTTTAGTAGGATTCGAGGAGCTATCAGGACTTGCCC
>ML851697.1:30981-46245 GCA_009831015.1 Picea engelmannii
TCGACGAAGGAAATATCCATAGCATGCTAGAAGGTAGCACCTACATTCATTAAACCAAAAGGCATTTTGTCATACATAAATGTGCCCCAAGGGGTGGTGAAGGTTGTTTTTTCTTTATCGTGCTCATTGACAGCAATCTGATTTTAACTAGAAAACCTGTCGATCACTAACATTCTATTTTCCCCAACCACCTTTTCCAAAACGTGATCCATTTTGGGTAGTGGATAATTGTCTTTGAGAGAATATTTATTTAGATTTCTAAAATCTACGCACAGTCTGATTTCCCCACTCTTCTTCCTAACTGGGACCAGGTTAGCTACCCAATCAGAGTATCTCAGAGGTACAATTATTTTTGCGTCCAAAATCTTTTTAACTTCCTTTTCAACCACAGGTAATAAAATGGGATTTATTTGCTTGAGTTTCTGTCTGAAAGGTTTAACACCAGACTTTAAAGGTATCTTGTGTTCAATCATAGTGGTGTCATGAGTTATCAGCTCGTCATAAGGCCAAGCGAACACATCTTTATACTGCTCGAGTAAATTTGTGTACTTACGTTTCATCTCAAGAGGAAGATATTTTGATATTTTTACTATCCTAGGCTCCTCTTTGGTCCCTACATCGCAATATTCAACTTCTTCTGGTTGAGGTTGCAAAGTAGATTTTAAGGGCATGTCATTTTGATCAAACAATCTTTCCAGAGGGATTAGTCCTTTTGCAATCTGATTGTTTTTTAATACTAGCATGCGATGATTTGCAATATTTTCTTGGAAATATTGAGGATCCTCCCCCTCTTGCATAATCCAAGTATGTTCATTTTGGTTTTCTTGGTCAATGTGAGTTTCAGCGAAATCATCCACCATTTCAAGGAATTTTCTGATCTGTTTGTCATCTTCGAACACCTACCAGTGTTGTATGTTGTTTGGTATGGAGGGTTTGTGCCTCACTTCTATGTTGTAATTTAGTTTGAAAGTTGTAGGGGGTGCAAAAGTTGAGTCTGCTTTGGATAATGAATCGGCTTGTAGGTTTTCTGCACATGGAATGTAATGAACATTTACAGACGAGAAGAGTTTTTCCATCAGATCCCAGGCGCAATTTCTGTAAGATGTTAATATTGGGTGTTTGGCCTGGTACTGCCAATTTATCTGCTTCACAATCAACTCTGCATCTCCATATACTTTTATGTTCTTTCTGTTTAGCTTCCTGGCAGCTTCTAGTCCCAAGACTAGGGCTTCATACTCACATACATTGTTTGTGTAGCCTTTGTCCCACTGTAGTCTGTAAGAAAAGGGGATAACAAATTCATTTTCAGGCGCTATAAAAAGTACTCGTGCGCCCGCTCCTTCACATGACGAAGCGCCATCAAAAAACATTTTCCAAATTCCAGTGCTATACACATTTTCATCTATCTTTTCTAATTTATTTTCATCTATATAATTTTCTTATGTACAATTATTTACACCATCATCAAAAGATAAAATACAATTCCCTAGGTCTTGATCGGCGACATAAACAGGGTAATTGTTAGGATTATGTGGATCACTTATTGTATATGCCAACCGTGTCTCCCTGTATAACCGAGTGAATTGTCCGCCAAAAACAGGAATCGTGGCGTACGTCATGTCTAGCTGAAGGGATCCCCCAAGATTGGCTCCCCAAGACCTATATAATAGCAAACCATACTTTGTAGGTATATCAACGATAACTACATCCATTAGAACACTTTTTTCCAGAACCTGTGCAAGAGTGACTACTAAATATTTGATCATGCCCATGCACTTAACTCTCCTTGAATTAAAAGAGTACAGATATCCATCTGTCCTGGTGATTTTGAGGCCTAGTCTGTCCATAATAGACTTGGGCATCACGTTATGTGATGCTCTAGAGTCCAGCATGCAATTATGCAGCAGCCAGTCATGCACGTTTAGTGTAATGTAGAAGGGGGCGACGGTATCCCTGGAATCTTTGAAATGTGGACCAAAAGTGATATTAGGCTTGTCATCTTCCAAATTTATCACGTCAGACTGACTCTCTAAATATAAAAAATTTAACATTTTGGTTATTTCCTTTCGGTACACAGGATTCTTTGCCAATTCGACTCGGGGTATTGGTATCTTGATCTTATTTATCTCATTTTATAGGCTGAAGCCTCCCACAATTTTATCTATTTCCCTAGTTGAAACTTCGATCTCCTTCTTTTCTAACTTATTTGTTTGCACTGTTTTATTTTCAGTGATTCTGGTTTTCGATGTCTATGTTTCAGTTGTCTTAGTTTTTTCCTCTTGTACCTTAGTTTCCTTTATTTTGGTATTCTGCGGATCCACTCCTTTTATTTTAGTGTTCTGTATCTTGGTGTCTTTAGGATTGGGCTCATATGTTTCGCCTCTTGGCATGATTTTCTTTGGTTGAGTAGTCAACACAAATTTATTTTTAGGCCTCGGATTGTAAACCCGACCATTATAGTATCGGTCATTCCTTAATAGTTAGAATCATTAGTATTGTTTATTTTGTTATCTTTATTTGGTGGTTGTTTTGTGTTCAGAGACTTCTCATAATCTTCCTTAGTTAAGTGAGGTTGTATACAATCGTCGCCCAAATTGTTTATGTCTTCTTCTAAATCCTCAAACTCTTGCATGTCATTCCCTTATAAAATTTTCATTTTTTAAAGGGGTTTGAATTTTTTGGTCTTCATTTTTAATCTGTCTTTCTTGGATTTGAGGATTGGGGTTTCTTCTGAATTATCTCTTAAGGAATTGATCTTCTTTGGATTGATCTAGCTCCATCCTTGAAATTTTATTTGCTAGCTCTTTTATTATCCTAGCCATATCATCCATTTTATCATCTGAGGACCTTCCAGATCCTGAGGGTCCCGCTTGTTCTCTAAAATGTTTGGTCTCTTTGTTTCCCGTTTCTATTTTTGTTCTTAATTTACCAGAAGCCATCATGTTTGATTCAATCTCTACAACATCATCTTGCATTCAGGTTAGGTCATCCCCTCTCCTTTCTCTTAATAATAACGCGAAATCGGGTTCAAAGGCTCCTGCAAAGGTTACCTTGGCTGCAGGTTGGGACAGTTTAACTTCGACCGGGATCTTATTATAAAACTTGTTAAATATTTGAATGAATTTCATAACAGTTTCTGAACTTTTTTCCTTCAAAGACCCAAACTCGGTCAAATAGTATAAATGATATTTTCTTTCGCCCCATTGTCTGAGAAAAGAGTCTTCTAGCGCATCGTAGGATAATGTCGAACCTGCAGGTAGACTTCAAAACCAGGTTCTTACCTATCCTTCGAAAGTTTGGAAAAATAACCTTGAATACACATCTTCATGTTCAAGACCTAGGATATCTATGAATTGGTCAAAGAAATTTATATGTTCGGTCGTGGTTAGGTCTCCTTCCCCTGTGAACTTAGGTAGATTTTTCATGTAGTTTTCAGGTAGATCATGAAGAGGTACTGGGAGGACCAGAGGAGTGTATCTGGCAGCTAATTTAGCAAAAATCTTAGGGGGTGGGGGTGGCCCTTGCCCCCCCCCTCCTCCTTTGGTGGTCGCCATAGATATTTTAGGAGAGGAAACCGATACATTGTACAGAGGGTTTTGGAAGATGTATAGCAAATCTTTAGCTTCTTCGGGAGAGGAGAAAACTGAAAAAGGGGGGAACATGATATGGGGAGTTGGTTCCTCTGACTTGCAAGAGATGTAAATGGGAGAACTTGTAGGCGTGGAGTCTGAGTATATGGTATACTCTTCGATACTTTGTGAGGTCGGGAAATCTATCTGAAGGGATGATGGGATATCAATCGATGCAAGATTTATTGAGGGATTCTCACCTTCGTTTATGCAGGAGGTAGTCATATGAGTTTCATATTTAACTTCGGGGAAAGCTAAATTTGGGTTTAGGGTTTCGGCCTCAACTGTCTTGGCTGACGTTTCTCTGAAAAGGATTTTGGTGGGATCTTCTTGCGAAGTTATCATTTCAAGTGGAATCTTAGCCTCAGGTTTCGTGTGCCTAAGCTGGTGGACCACAGTAGTTGGCTTAAGGGAACCTCTCGTTTTTAGTATATTTTTAGGATCGGAAACAGGCATGGTATGTTTACCATCTGGGTTTTGTCTGGTGTTCCTTCGATCGGATGCCAGCTTACTTAAATGTGGAGTCACCAAGTGAATAATAAAACCTTAGACTTTAGAAGGTGTTCACTTTTTGTTCATTATCAAAGAGTAGAAACTTGCAAATGTCGTTCTCCCAGGGAAAATGATTTCATATATTCAGTCCCCGACAACGGCGCCAAAAAGATGTTGATCCAGAGTCTATACTTAAGGCTATAAAGTATAGAGTGTAGGCATCCAAAAAGAGGGTAGATGATAGAAAAGAAGCAAAATAACTTTAGGAAAAGAAGCTATGGCTGATTTCTGAGTTGCCTTCGTCTAGCTTCTAGCTATTCCTGAACACTTATGTCATGTTCAATGGTTGCCCATGAACGTTCGAGTTCAACCCGGGTGGTGACAGTTTTCAAGATGGAATCGAAGAGGTTTAAAGTGATACTGGTTTGATCTGTGAGACCGGGTCCAATATGGGGTTGTCTTGTAACAGGTACAGTCATGGAGGAACATGGTTTTTAAGGGATTTGTTGCTTTTTAAGTTGTTATTTCTATTTTAGATTATATGAGAAGAAATCCCCCCAATTCGAATTAATAGTATAACAAAATCAAAAGGTTGTTTCCTGTATCTGAGTTAAATCTAAAAACACATGCATGAAACGAATGAAAACACAAAGTTGTTGAAGAATGTGAGGCATCAATCAAGGAAGAATCTCACTTTGTGACAGAAGAAGAAGGTAGACAAGAAAAACTTTAATGAAGCATAAGATAGAGAAATCTAAGTGATTCACGGGTCTTGTACCTGCTGATAGTTGATACAGAGGAAAAGATGTAAATGATTACATGACTAAAATAATTGATCACCACAGTAGAGGTTGTACTAAAATGCAACTAAACATTCATCAATGATATATAAAGGAAATGATGCTAAATGTGAAATAACAGGGGAAACACATAACTCAATCTTGATGGAATCAGAGTCTTGTGATTTGCCTTGTATTCTTTGGGCGAAAAAGAAAAAATCTCTTTATTACAATCGGCCAAAGAAGAAAAATCCCTTGTTTCATATTCAAAATGTATATTTATACAAAATTAAAATGCTTTGAATTCTAATCATTCTAAAAAATTTCGGTTACAAATGAAAAATGAAGCATTTCATTTCCTTGTCTCTTGTCTTCCTCTATGAAGGCAGGGTGTTTCCTACTCTTTGTTCTCTAGCTCCAAAAATAGGAAGAAATAAGCACCTGTTATTATTCACCTCCTGAAGTCTTCCCTTTCCCCTACTCAATACAACCGACACACCTTTCTATCAATTGGGCTATCAACTTGGAAGGTTATGTTTGGTTGTTCCTCTCGAAGGTGTAACAATTCTTTGCCAACTGTGGCAATCTCTTTCCTACTTGTCTGTCTTCTGTGATGATAGAAAATAATTGTAAGTTTGGCTTTTATTAACCATTTATCCACTTGGACAATATCGACCTGACTTATCTGGGATAATTCAACTTGTTCTCTTTCCACACTTTGCCTTATATCTAGCAGATGCTTGGCTATGTCGATTTTTCCAATGTTCCAGAACTACTTTCCTTATCGAGATCTAACAAATTTTTATTTATCAAGCCAAAATTTTCTTCACAAGTGTCTCTCATCTCTTTATCCCTTTTTCTGCTCTCGGATATATTATGTTCCCACGCCTTGAGTAAGATGTTACCTCAGGTTTTCTCTGGAAAGGACAATCTGGAACTAATGACCATCTCTTCTTTCATTGTTGCTATAATAGCCTCCTGGAAAGAAACCCAAGCCGTCCCAGCTTCTCTTTCTCTCAAAAATATATCCTTTAGCGCTTGATCTATTGTTTGAAAATGGTTCTGGATGGTTTCTACTTTAGTAAGTAGATTTTGTTGAGCTACTTCTACCTTCTTTCGTATTTCCGTGGCTTGGGATTGGAATACCTTTATATCTATGACCTAGTTTTCGGCAGAATTCAATTTAGATTGTAGTTGTTTTGTTAACTCTTCTTGTTGATTTACCTGTTCCTCGCTTATTTGTGTTTACTGATGCATTTGCTCGAGATCGGATTTGAGTTGTTCGATTTCCTGTTGATCAACTGCTCTAGATTGCTCGAAATCCTTGTTTGCCTCATTCCTAGCATTCATTTCTATGACTGCTAGCTGAGTCTGTAATTTACTAATTAACAAGTTATGTTGTTTCAACCGTCCCTTCAAGGTTCCAACTGAATATTGGTTGGTTGTTGCATAAGCCCCCAATGTTCTTGTTATCTCATCGGCAAATTATTCCTCTTCCAAGGCTTCTCCATCCGTTAATATTTTGTATTTTTTAGCTGTTGCACCCGCTCTTTGGTATGTTACTTGCTTCACCATAGCCTTCCTCTTCTTGCTAAAAAACAAATTGCTAGGAGGCAATTATTCTACAGAGATAGGTGTGATATCCTCTTTGAATATTATCTTTGCATTGGGGTTCCCCTTTGTGAATTGTAAGGGTGTGATGGATTGAATGGGACTGTCGATTTCTTGGAATGAGTGTTTCATGGTAGTGTCTGTGGCCGACTCCTTTGATGTAAGCGATGGTATGTCACCTACCCATTTCGAGGATATCTCTGCTTGACCTTCGACCTGTTCACCCTGTGTAACTGTCTCTGGGTTTCCTTCTTCTTCATTGGGGATCTCTGTATTTTCCTCAATCTCTTGTTTGCCAGGGCTTGCGTCTGTTGAACCTTTGGCTTCTACTTGTTGTGTACCCGGAGGTTTTGAGGTTTTTCCCTATCAAAATTTGAGGAGGCAACTTCTCTGGTGCTCCTGGAATTTATAGAATTTGACCATATCTCCGGGTAGCAGAGCTTGAGTCCAACATAAGAATTCTGAGTAGGACCTCACTCCTCGAAAAATTTCATCATGAGGTGAGTCTTCATGCTCGAATATTTTTAGACCACAACTCACCATGTGATTACTCAAAACCTTATTAGGGTCGTGTTTTTTAAACTCGATGTCTACTAGCTTCATTTCCTGCAAGGTCGCGGCCTCTGCTTCGGAATGGACGAAATCTAATAATGAATATGTACCAATGTGAATGGGAAGGGTGGCCATACCTTCTTCTTAACTCCTTTGAGCTCTTTGAGTATCCCACCAAGCACAGTTTGCCTGGCGATCTCACGACATACTAGCTTATCTGGAAAAAATAGCGGTAGGGCATATGGGGGAACAGAGCTACCAAAAATCCTAATGTACGAAAACTCTGATTCTATATACCAGTCTGCCATGTTGCTTAGGTTGGCCATGATTTTATGTGAAATCCTGGGAGGCGGATGGCCTAAGATAGAGACATGCATTGGTACCATTACCCAGTTGAAAATCTCATACACGAATTCTTTGGCTTTATCTTCCCAGAGTTTCGAGTGGTACACACGAATAGGCTCTTCATTGGTTGGAGTCCAACTCCAACTCATTAATGGGAAAGGTGTCATGAAGAAAATAGCATCCATAATGTAAGAAAACATAAAAAATGAAGATGCTTTCCCACTCGCCATTTGTGCTCAATATTTTGTAATTCGGTTGGCCACACTGTCTGACAACAATTTGGCCCAGTCAAGAGAGAATCCCTCAGCTACTGTGTGAATGAGCGGTACCCATGGGAGAAAAAAGTTAGTGGTGTCCTCCTTCCCATACAGTATACAGACCATCATCGCAATATACATGAATTGGGGCTCCAACGATGAGATTGAATAAATTCCATTAAAGTTGGCTCTGAATTTCACGGGATGTGAACACCAATCTTTGATCAGGTCGAATAATCTTTTCTCAAATTGCTCACATTCCTTCTTTTTGAAACCCTCTAAGAATTTGGCGTTGTGAGTAAAGTTTGGTGTGGGATATAATTTGTACTTTGCCTATAGATGCTCTGGCCTAGATGTCCCAATCTCCCTCTTCTGCTCATTGAATATTGTCCTAGTTGGGATATCTACATGGTCTAGTGTCCATCTTATCATATCACAATAGGGAAAAAGTCGTGGCCTTGTTGCTATCTTGTGTATCTCCGACTAAGCGACAATTTTGTATTTGTTGGATAATTCATCTTTTTCATTATCACTCGAATCATCTAGACAATTTATTAGCTCGATTTGCAGAACGTTGGAGACATGTGTCCATGTTTTGACAGTGTTGATGCTTCTAGGCGAGGTATCGGAAATAATATCTAAACCTTGACCTGAATTTCCACCAGTTGTCTTGGGCTCTTTCCATGGACCCATGATATAGAACCTTGCAATTAGGTCTCATGTCACAGAAAATGAAAACACAGACAAGGGTTATCTTAGTAAAATAGCCCTGTGAAAATTAGAAGGAAATCTAAAATAATGACGGAAACCCTTTCGCTTTGAGCCTTCAAGTCTGTGTGAGTCCTTGCTGACAGAGTGTTTAAAACATTTAATAGAAATATTTAGACATAAAACAGGATCTAACTATCAATCATTTCACTAAATTTTTTTATAAATGCCATAAATGTTTGATAACTCGTGACTTGGGAAGAACGCAAAAAAAGTTTAATTCTTTATTCGTAGGCTGTACAGGTCATTAAGGGTATTAATTAATCCAGTTTAACATTTTAATTAAGTGTGCTTAGTCCTTAATTCCTTTCTCAATGTTCACAGTCTCAGATGAATTTACTCTTAGTCTTGGACTATGGACTTTGAATTTGCGATATTGCGATTTGATCGATTGACTGTGATTAGACTTAAGCTTTTAATTAACGAAGGTCAATTAAAAAATTTTGGGAACTCGGGTTTCAGAGTTTCGAGCATATTATCTCCGAGAATCACGAAATAAGTGAATCTCGAATCGCGAAATCGTGATGTAATTAGCTTAAGCGATAATCATTTGTTTTAAAACTTTTAATTAATTGTGATTAGGAATTAATCTTCAACTCTTCGTTAATTCAGGAATCAGGATTTTGAGGGTCGAGACTTTGATAATACTTTGACGTAAGGAATCCTGAATCGTGAAATTGCGATGGGATCTATTAACAGTTAAACATTTTAGGCTTGCAGTTAAGTGCGCTTTTAAACAAAGGTTTTCGGGGTTTCGGACCCCGCGAACTTGAAACTCATAGCATGAAGGAAACTCGAGTCATGAAAACGTGATGAGACTTGTTAACATTTAACCTTCTCATATATTGATAATGTGGCATTAGCTTTTAACATTTTCGTGGATTCGAGAATCAGGGGTTTGAGGAGGCTTGGACATCGACTCTTTATAATTTGGGAATTGTTGACTCCCAAAAAAACAAGGTAAGCTTCATTAAAATTAAATCGTTGATAGAAAGGCGGCTCCATAATAAACTTTTTTAGATAAAGGAAAGTTCCCTTTAGTCTCAAATCTTAGAAAAGTATATTTTTCCAACATATATCACATTGGATATCACATTGGATATCGGATAACATTTCCTCTTACCCGAATGAATACAAGCTCCTTTAAATCCTTGGAGATGTCACCCCTAAAGAAAACCCTTTTCTAGGGGCACATGTTAAAAAATATTTTTGGCCTATGGAAAACGAAATTGTTGATTGGGGTTAAGATGTGTTCTAAAAATACCCAAAATTGTGCAAGGAGCCTTCGGAATTTCATCCAAATTGACCAATATAGATTGGAGGCTTCTTAATGTTTGAAAACACAGGTATTCCAATAGAGGATGAACACCTTAAGTAACCACTCACACAACCAGATAAAAGATCAACACACCGATGTTTTGACATGGTAAAACCCCTATGGGGAAACATGCATGACCCCAACCAACGCGTCCACTTAGAGCAGTTTATTAATGCAAAAGAAAAGGATTACAAAGAGATTTTACAAGAGATTTTCTCATAATCGATCATCAGAAAATGACCCTACATGCTATTTAAATAGAGATCGTGGACCAATCGGGTGTTACGCTACGTATCAATGGCTGTTAATATCGAGGAGAATATGAACCATCGGATCACTCTATGTTGGGAAAATATCGTGACTGTCGGATTTCCTAACTACAAATGCATACTAATGCATACTAAAGAAACACACTAAGAAACACACTTTTACCTAATGACACATTAGACCAAGTAGATCTTAACTAACTCCTAAATGTCTAAATATCCTAACATACCCCCTTAAGAACAACTTGGGATGGGATTGAAGGATTTACAATAGTGACAAAATAGGAGAAGGAAGGGGTCATTAGAGCCTATCCCCCCTTAATGACAACTTCATGAACTTCTAACATAGATTGAAGTCTGGAAAAATTCGCTTATGTAAAAGAATTTGTGAGAATGTTTGCAACTTGATCTTTTGTAGGGAAAAAGAGCACTTCAATAACTTGATCATGAATGAGATTTCTGAAGAAGTGCATGTGTAGCTCGATGTGCTTGTTGCGTTGATGTTGAACTGGGTCTTTGGCGAGCTTGATGGCACTCTAATTGTCGTACCAAAGGCTGATCGGATGCTGCTATTGGAATCCAATATCTGAAAGGATCTGTCAAAGCCACAAGTCTTCCTGACTTACATTTACCATTTCTCGGTACTCTGCTTCTGTTGAGGAAAGGGCAATAGCATGTTGTTTCTTACAAGCCCAAGTGACAGGTCTCGAACAGATCCAAATTATTTTCGTCACAAAATGAGAGTGGAGATATAATAAACAAATGTACAGATATATCTCGTATATCCAATATTATAACAGAAATGTATCATATATGCAACCATAAACACAGAGATACAGTAGTACACAATTTTCTATTAATGAGATAAAATGTACAAAGACTGTAAAAATACAGATTGAAAGACTCGCTAGAATGGTGGTAGCTTATCTCTGAGAAGATATGTGTCGGTTACTCGCATTCGCAAGAATATGATTTTAAAATGAGGCTCCAAAGGCCTTTTTATCATAAATAAACTCCAAAACCCTAACCCGAAAGATGAAAATCCAACAGTTTTGTGGACCCCATTTTGGGTAGTTCAGTGTATCAACTTCCCAAGGGCATAGCTTTGGCATACAATCTCTATTTGGGGCGCATGATAGCTCGTTGGAAATGTATCGTCGAGGAGATTCATTTTGGGGTCTCAATCAGAGCCATTGGCTATCATTGAGAAGCTCAATCCCGAAAAACCTTCATTTAGGCCCTCAAAATGGCCCCGGAAGTTAAAAACTGCTAAAAATAGTAAATTGCCAGAAAATGGTTTTAAGCCAGATGGAAAAGGTAGGTGGCCACAGATATCCACCTCAATCAATCCTACCTCCTTATAAATAAATGGTATCCATTGCGTTGAGTTCTCGGGGGAGAGGGGAAAGCAATTGTTGAATCTGAATCTTGGTGAGTTGCTTGCCTTGTTGGAGACGTTGCACTGCTTGGTTTGTGGAAGGTTGTCATGAACCTGTAGTTTTCGGGGTTGAATCTGTTCAACCAGTCAGGATACATGAGATGTTTGTGTGCAGAAGGAATCTATGTGCTTTGTTGCAATCTGGTCGACCTGCTTATGTTGGACAAAGGTGCTTGGGTCGAGGTTGTAGTGGTTGCAGTATCCTTTCTTTCACCTTTTGAATAGATTGTGAAGAAGTTGAATTATGTAGTATGACATACTACCTTGCGGCACTATTTAGGTGGGACGATAGTTGGAACTACTTATGGTATCATGTAGAGATGACACCCCAGAGTAACAATGACACTACGAGATCAAGATTCATAGATAGCATGGCGCTTCCACATATATGGTGGGCCCAACAGAACATCAAAGACATACAATGGGGAAACATCAAATAATACATCATCCTTGAAGGGCTGGATGTTGTATGACAATCGACATTGTTGGTTGACACGAAGATCTCATCCCTAGTGAAACCACCCGATGTTGTATGACTGCGGGTGTGGTGTTGCCGACACTCCCAAGTGTTTGACAACCTCTGCTAAGTTGAGGTTCTTCTGGATTCCTCTATCAATAATAAAATGTAGTGGGGTCCCCTTCACCCACATCTGTGAATGAAAAAGGTGCTCCCCCTCTTTGGGATCTGTTGGTTCTTCTGGTTGAATTGTTGTCGTCATGACAATAGTAGTGGGGTCTACATCGATGATCTGTCTTCTATCAGTATTTTCTGAATCAGATTTTGAATCAGGGTTTGTCTCCTTGTCTTTGATCTCGGCCATCAATGATTGTTTTGAGCGACATTCATCAGTGTTGTGCCAGGGGATTTTGTGGAAATCGCAGCATTTTTTGGTGTCCTTCTCCATCTCTCTGTGACCCTTATTTTCTTGTGTCTTGGACTGGTTTTCAGGAGACTGTTTGTTAGGGTCATCCTTATCATACTTTGGTTGTTGCAGATTTGCAGACCTAAACTACCATTTATTTTGATGCTTAAATTTATGCTTGATTTTAACACCATATCGATAAGTAGGATCGAGTGATGAGATGTCTAGAAAATTCATTTCAGTTTGGATGTATCTGTGTAGAGCCCAACATTATTTCAGAACCAAATGTCGCTCGGATTCTTTGATACCCAACTTGGTGCAAAAGGTATGTAAGGTATTGGTGAACTCTGACACTTCTTGGCCCCTCTCTTGCCGCAGTGTGGTCCATCTCATGTACTGGTCTTCATAGTTTCCAACAGGATAATATTGTTCCTTGACAGCATCCACAAAAAAATACTAAGTGGGATCGGCCCCATATATTTTGGACTCCTATGTAGAAATTTCCTCCTAGTAAGTTTCCCACCAATGTTTGACATGGGGGAGATCCTTAAGGAGTGTGAAGGTGATCTTTTCCCTATCAGAAAAATGGTGAACAGAGAAATAACCTTCTAGCAAATGTAACCATTTGTCTAGGGCGTCTGCATCTATCTGACCTTCAAATACAGAATATCAAAATTAACCTGTACCTTGAAAGGTGATGTGCCTACAAAGTGGTCTCTTGATGAATACACGCATGTTGTTATCGGTAGGCATTGAAGGATGTGGGCAAAATTCTCCATCATTTCCTCCCTTTGTCATGTGAGAGCTTGCTCAAGCAACAGATTAATAGAATCTTCTACTCCGTCATTTTTCTTTTCTTCCTCCATGGAGGGTTTATTGGGAATGCGAGAGTGATTTTCCTCAAGAGAGATAATCTCAAGACTCAACTTGCTATACTTGGACCTCATCAGGGACATGCACTGAAAAACAATCAAGAGCAGCCTACTCTAACACCACTAATTTGGCTTATTTTCGGCACAAAATGAGATTGGAGATATAATAAAGAAATGTATAGATATATCTCATATATCCAATAATACAACAGAAATGTATCAGATATGAAACCATAAACACAGAGATACAGTAATACACAATTTTCTATTAATGAGGGAAAACGTACAAAGACTGTAAAAATACAGAGTGAAAGACTCACTAGAATGGTGGTATCTTATCTCTGAGAAGAGATGTCTCGGTTCCTCGCATTCTAAAGAAGATGATTTTACAATGAGGATACAAAGGCATTTTTATCATAAATAAACTCCAAAACACTAACCCCAGAAGATGAAAATCCAACAATTTTGTGGACCTCGTTTTGGGTAGTTCGGTGTATCAACTTCCCGAAGGCGTAACTTTTGGATACGATCTTTGTTTGGGGCGCATGATAGATCGGTTGAAAGGTATTGTCGAGGAGATTCATTTTGTGGGATCAATCCAAATCTTCAATTATCATCAAGAATATTGATCCCAAAAAACCTTCATATAGGCCCTCAAAATGGCCCCGGAAGTTAAAAACTGCTAAAAAAAGTAAATTGCCAAAATTGCCAGAAAATTGTTTTGAGCCAGATGGAAAAGGTGGGTGTCCACTGATATCCACCTGGATCAATCCTCCCTCCTTAGGAATCAATGGTATCCATTGCGTTGAGTTCCCGGGGGAGAGGGGAAAGTGATTATTGAATCTGAAGCTTGGTGAGTTGCTTGTATTGTTGGAGACGTTGCACTGCTTGGTTTGTGGAAGGTTGTCACGAACCTATAGCTAGTGGGGTTTAATATGTTCAAATAGTCAGGATACATGAGATGATTGTGTGTAGAAGGAATCTTTTCACTTTGTTGCAGTCTTGTCGACCTTCTTCTATTGTATAGAAGGTGCTTGGGCCGAGGCTGTAGTGGTTGTAGTATCCTTTCGTTCACCTTTTGAACAGATTGTGAAGAAGCTGAAATTTGCAGTATGAGATACTACCTTGCAGAATTGTTTAGGCGGGACAGTATTTGGAACTACCTCTGGTATCATGTCATGATGACCCCCCAGAGTAACAATGATACTATGGGGTCGAGACTCATAGATAGCATGGCGCTTCCACGTATATGGTTGGCCCAAGAGAACATCACATACATCCAGTGGGGAAACGTCACATAATTCCTCATCCTTGAAGGGATGGATGTCATATGAAAATCGACATTGTTGACTGACACAAAAATCTTATACCTGGAAAAGCCACCCGATGTTGTATGGATACAAGTGTGGTGTTTTCGACAATCCCAAGTGTTTGATGACCTCTTCTAAGATAAGGTTATTCTAGCTTCCACTATCAACAATAAAATGCAGTCAAGTCCCCTGCACCTAGATCTTTGAATGAAAAAGGCACTCCCCCTCTTCAGGATCTGTTGGTTCTTCTGCTTGAATTGTTGTGGTCACGACAAAAGTAGTGGGGTCTGGGTCGATGATATGTCTTATATCAGTATTTTCTAAATTAGATTCTGAAACAGGGTTCAACTCCTTGTCTTTGATCTCGGCCACCAATGACTGCTTTGAGCAACATTCATTAGTGTTGTGCCAGGGGATTTTGTTAAAATTGCACCATTTTTCGGTGTCCTTCTGTTGGAAATACAACTGAGAGGGGGGGGTGAATCAGTTATGTATATAAGCTTGAAACTTTTCCTGTTATTTTCAGATTCTTTCCAAATTATTATTTTATGTGTTGTTGATAACTTAACATGCATAGATATACAATATTTGATCAATCACATAGAATACACAGAGACACTAATTTTCATGAGGAAACCCATAAGGGTGAAAACCTCTTCTTCTTAGGATGAAAATCAAGCTCCAACTTTCATGTACATCGTAGTCTTTGAGCTCCAACTCAAATATGAGGCTACAACCTCTGATAACAATCTACAACTTGCAGA
>ML851698.1:0-16338 GCA_009831015.1 Picea engelmannii
CCAATGCATCAAACAGTGATACGAACATGATGCAAATTACACTAATTATTAAACAAGGAACCTTCATGTACCTGAACAAATCTTAATATAAGTAAAGGTATTTCATTGATTTATATAATATTATTACTATTTAATTATATACATATCATTTAAAAATAACTTTATCAACCCTTATCAAATCATCTAATCTTATTATCATTCAATATTAATTATCATAAGAAGAATTCAGATAAACCAAACTTCCCAATAATTATTATGGTTGAAACCCAATCCCTAATTCCATTGATTACATGTAAATTTTAACACTAACTAAATATCATTATAAAAATTAACAACATGACTCGATGAGGTGAAATGAATAAATATCTAGATACATCATAAGACCCTTCTATTTAAAATAAGTTTCCCTCGCAATTTAAATAACTCGACAAATTCCGGTACTCAACTTTACCTTGACAACATCAATATACATAACCTGGAATGGTTGGGGTCTCTTAATCATTCCACTACCTCTCACAACACTAATTTCATTTAAAATTTTATTGCCTTACTATTCAAGTCAGGTTAAAAGGTAGGTGGTTTAAAACCTAAAATTCAATAGGTATATAATAAGAAGATTAATGCTAACCGAATTGCTTCATAATTCCATTCTATTTAAACAGAGACCAGATTAGAAGGTGACCAACATAAACTTGAGAAGAGACTTGAGAGACGACACAAATAGGAGACTATCATGCACACAAATGCACACACCGAGAACCTATAAGCATGAATTGTTAAGGGAAAGCTAAAGAACATGGATATTACCCTTTGCTATCGAAATCATTAAATCACTATCAATTATATACACATAAACACGCTCTCATCCACCTAAATGCTCACACTATTATTCACATGTAACAATGCTTTCATCACAACAACAACTGATAAAAAAAATGCAGTGTAACAAATGATGACCAAAACACGCTGTCTATTAAACATATGTGAGATTCAAACTATTATAGAAAACTTTTTGTCTATTAGCTAAAGTCGATGTCATCAATTTATAAAGGTGTTGATTATTCAATTTCACTGTCATACAAATATATTTAAATAGTTGTCCAATATATTTCAAACGATGTCAATGTATTAACCCATATCTCTTAATAAACAATCAATTATATCGTTGTATTTTAAGCAAGTTAGCGCTAGCATACAATATTTTTAGAAATCGTTGTTATTAGATACAGGTTCGTTGTCCAGACACTGCCATGCATGTGCATGGTTGTCTATCATAATTGGTTACTGTCTATTAGAGATAAAAATGCATCCATAAGCAATGAATGCACACAGACACACAGTCCTACACGCAGTCACTCAATGTAATAAAAATGCAGGTATGTCCACAAGGAAATCCACTGGTAAAAATGGTGGTTCAATAAAGAGATGGGTAAAAATGCCATCCAAAAATATAGCAAATCGTAGACTATCCGATAAAACGAGAATGCAGCTGTTTTAGAAACAGATCTCTTTTATCGAATGGCTTGTTCAACTTACTAAAGAGATTACACCACGAGGGCAGGAGTAGCTCCAAGGAAGCGATTATTCAAGGGTAATTCAACAGAAAATAAAAAACGAACTGCTTGTTTCAAAAGGATGAATTCGAAATGCTGTGTTCAAAAGAATTAATTCAACAGGATTAAATAAAAAGGATCATTCAAAATGCTTATTTCAAGGATTCTGTCAGCAGTAAAAACAAAATTCTCATCTCAAAGGATTATTTCGAAAAGTGTGTGCAACCTTCTGAAGTGATTACACAAGGGATTAATTCAATAGTAAAAACTAAATTAAATATGGACTCATTAATGGTTATTCAACAATAAAATGAATTCAAACTCTCATCAATTAAAATACCTGGATGCGCTATAGGATACCATAACCCTTAAACTATAAACATTCCGACCAATAAGAATGTAGGTGATGACTCCAGGATGAAAAACGAAAAGCAGTAGAAGATCATAGCAAGGAACAAATCAATCGCGGGAAGAATCAACAGGGGTAGACAACTGGGCAAACTATCCTTCGCTCATCATCCACGCATAGAAAAGAAGGGCATTGGTATCTATAGGTATATTAACACCGAAGTGACGACCGTTGATCTGGGTCCTGACCGACTACTCAGGCGTGGACTGATGATCTAGGGACGAGGATGAAAGATAAAGCACATTCTCTTATAATAATCATTAAAACAAATAAAAAAAATCAAACAATCAGGGATCAATTGCCAAGGGAATCGATTCAATGCAACGAGCATCAAGATATGATGACTTTAAGTTCTCGATTAAAAATGTTGAGTAAACACATTCTTTTGTTATACAATAGAAGTACAATAATGGAATCGCAAGAACAATATTAATCTACCATTCAAAATAAAATCATGTGTACCATAGCCCAAGGTGACAACCCCGAGTCGTTGTCCTGTGTGCTCCGTCCAGCTCTGGCTTGCCGACCGATGTGACTTCACTGGTACCTCCCAACCAACGGTAGGGGTACTCTTCTTCCCCCTTATCCCTCCATGCCGCAAAGGGGCCACACACACTATACCAGAGAACAACTAGCTACCATCTCGCCTCGCAAGGTCGAGCTACCACTCGTTACCCAAGCTGGGTATCCCAACTCCCACAAGATAAGTCATCAAGACAAAAATGTTGCAGTGTAACATTACGCATAAAATATTATGTCCTTAATCCTCCTCCTGCATCCTTTTTATAGGGTTTATAAGTGATTTCTTTCCCAATTTCCCATTTAATTTAGTTTTCATTTATTTAATTTAGAAAAATCTCCCCCGTACACATGTCACCCATCCCCCTAGTTGCACCAAAAATAAATTTCATTAATTATTTAATTATTCCTATTTCTCTCACCCACCTAAAAGCATTCCTAAAATCACTCCTTGGTGTCCCCATATTCCCTTACACATTTTAAATGACTTACGCCCTTACTAAATTCCTAGTTGAGTTCATATTTAGAAAGTTCTTAAAGGCAAGACTCCTTACTAAGTTAGTCATTCTACTTTTCCCTTACGTTTCCCTTTTATTTTGTGTTTCCCATTTTTCCCTTAGTTTCCTATTTCTTTTAAGTTTCCCTCTTTTCCCTTTTTATCTAAAACTCAAATTATCAAGTGTAGAAAACTACCTCTTTATCTTTTTAATTAATAAAGTTTAATTAGCATGTGTAGAAAAAAAATCATTTCCCTTTTTTTTTTAAAATTAAACCCCCAAAGTAAGTTCATTTTAATAAACTAATTGAGTTTCTTACTCCTTCTCGTCACATGTTTAATTATGATTATGATTATGATTATTTTTTATTTTTATTTTTTTTACCACAAGTATCACTTAGACCTAGATTTTAATTTCCTAGGCTAGGCGACATTTTTATTAGGGAAATTGTTGTTAAATCTTATTTATCATGTCATTCATTTTAAGGCCGACTAGGTTTATTCACTTACCCATGGAAATTGCGACGTGCCCTTTAGGACGCACTAGGTGCTCCAAGGGTGCCACTCACCTTTTTCTATTTTCCTTGCACAACATGCCCTTCAAGACGCACTACGTGCTCCAAGGGTGCCACTCGCCTCTTTCCAATTTCCTTGCGTGATGTGCCCTTCAGGACGCACTACGTTCTCTAAGGGTGCCACTCGCTCTTGTCTAACTTGGTAGACATAAAAAACCCTTGGAGTCAATACTCCGCCAGGTGATATTGTGGGAGACTAAGGGCCTCTAAGGAATAAGGCCCCTGCCTTATTGTGTGCCCCTTAGAATCATCGTGATTGACTGTCGCAGTCTTCCCTCATGACATCGTGGGTCTTCTTGAACTACGTAATCGTTAACCTACAGTTTGAGCCATGAAAAGAGTGCTAGTAGGTTGTGGCAGGGTTTCTATCCACACCTCTCCCTCAACGTCTCTGGTTGTCGTGCGTGACCCCTCTACTCCTTATGTGAGTCTGGTCAGAAAGCTATCATCATCCTGCATCATCAAAAAATCATGTCAGAAATAAAATCAATCATCATGACATCTAATCAGATGTGCATATGTCATATCAACAATAATCAAAACCCAATATCCCACTCCCTAACTCTATCCGGAGTCCAAGGGGTTTCATCGATGCCTCTGCATCCTCGAGGTCCAAAGTCTTGCACACTCATGAGAACTTAGTCAATAGAACCTATCTATGTAGACACAAAATAACATATCCATAATGCCTCATAATCATAATCAAATGACCAATAGTATAATAATCCAGATCACTTGCAAGCACATGTCATCAAAGAATAAGTTCTCTTAGTGTGCGCAAGAGCAAGATGTTACAATGGACACAGTCAGAACTGTGTTAGCCATTCCTACATAGAACAAATGGTTTGTTTATCAACTGGATGTAAAGCCAACATTTTTGAATGGACATTTAGAAGAAGAAATATATGTGGAACAACCACAAGGTTATGAGATTCCAGGACAAGAAAATAGAGTGTACATATTGAAGAAAGTACTGCAGGGATTAAAGCAAGCTCTTAGAGCTTGGTAGAGTAGCATATATTCCTATCTCATTCATGATGGATTTCAAAGAAGTGAATGTGATCAAACATTGTACATCAAAGAAAAACAACAAAGTAACATGTTAATTGTTTTCTTATATGTATATGATTTGATTTTAATAGGTGATTTTGGCATAGAATAATTTAAGTCAGTCATGAAGGATGAATTTGAAATGACTGATTTTGGGCTTATGAGATATTTTCTGGGTATTGAAGTTCACCAGTCCAAAGATGGTATATTTGTTTCACAATCTAAATATGTGCATGAAATCTTGAAAATATTCAATATGATAAATTCCAAAGCAACCCCAACACCTATCATAACAAGATTGAAGTTAAGAAAGGAAGATAAAGGGTCCAAGGTGGATCCCACACTCTTCAAAATATCGGTAGGTAGTCTTATGTATTTGACAAAAACAAGGCCTGATATTATGTATGGAGTGAGTATGATTTCAAGGTTCATGGAAACTCCAAAAGAATCCCATTGGAAGGTAGGAAAAACAATTATGAGATATGTGAATGGAACAAAAGATTTTGGCATAATGTATTCTACTTCAGAAGATTTCAAACTTATTGGATATACTAACAGTGATTGTGGAGGAAGCATAGATGACATGAAAAGTACCTTTGGGTACAAATTTCATTTTGGAACGGGTATATTTCATGGGCATCAAGGAAGCAACCCATAGTGACTCTTTCTTTAGAAGAAGCTAAGTATGTCACATCTACAAGCCCAACTTGTCAAGCAGTTTGAATGAGAAGAATGTTAAAAGATTTTTTTTTAGGAACAATAGGAACCAACTACAACATTTTGTACAACAATTCCACCATCATGTTATCAAATAATCATGTGTCTCACAAGAAAACCAAGCACATTTATACAAGGTATCATTTTATTAGAGAATTAATGAATAACAAAGAAATTTGCTTAGAATTTTGTAGGTCAAAAGAACAAGTCCTTGATATTTTCACAAAATCTTTGACAAGAGATGAATTTCAGAAAATGCGCAGTTGTCTAGGAGTCGGCACAGTAACATATGTTTGACAGTGTATGTCAATTCAATTTTTTGATGTAAATTTTGTGTTTTGTAAACTCACCTACTTATAATTAAGGGGGAGTGTTGGAAATATTAATTACAAGTCGTGAGATTCACGCTTATGTAGACTCTATCTGTCACAAAAAATAGAATTGTTTAGTCTGTCAAACACGTCAAGCAAGAGTGTTAGTAGTATTTTATTTAATGAGATGATCTTAATCTTTCTCGAGCTCTGTTATGCAGATGAGATTCAGTGGAAATTTATTGTTGTATTAATTGTTTGAGTTAGTTTTAATTCTACATGAAGTTTATGTCTTTATCTATATATGTATGAGTATGTAAGTAGAACATTATGCATGAAATATTTGATAGGAAGAGCAACAACAACTAAATGTAGTGAAATAATTCTGAGAGCTCAAGCTCTATGTTTGTAATTTGAAGAAGTTGTTTAGAATTCATTGGAGTAGAAAATCGTCACAATTATTGTATATTGTATTAGCGCACAGTGCCAAAGTTCTTAATATATATCAAGTATTTTGTGTGTTGACAAATTCATGAGTATTTCTAAGTTTATATGCTAAGAATAACACAATGTTTTTTCTGTGTCAAGAAATAATTTCAATAAGTGTTTTATCACAATGCACAGTATATCGATTAGTCTGACAAACTCCGTGGCAAGTCTTGGGAGTTCAACTACGAAGAATTTCATTGTGTGGTCTTTGTAATTGTGTTGTGCAGAGTCTGTCTCCGCACTGTAGATATGAGACTAGGGTCTTGAATTGGTCGACAAGGTCAATAATCTGGTTGCCTCTTTATTTCCACATAGGACTTTACAAACAGAAGGCTCTATACGTCCTTATTTGTTGAATTTTGAATGCATTCTGCTATGCGACAAAATATATCCTCTGTGACCACTAGTTCCATGATGACTTTGAGACATTAAGAGATATGTATGATATACGTTCAAACTCTATTATTTCTTGGTATGTTAACAATGAAGAGATATGCTCATCCATCAAGAGCTATGTTGGGTATTTCTTGACCTTCCGGTTCTGTTGGCCCTTGACCAAGTTTTGAAGAATACTTGGTCATATTTGACCACTTTTGGGACTGCGACAGCTTGCCAAGGAAGGAGTGCAATGTGAAGCGAAAAGTAAGGAAGCAAGAACTATTTTTGGGTCCATTTTAGGGTTCTGGGTTGATGTAATGGGAAAGGGATTTCATCCCATGGGTTTACCCACGCTTAGGCCAATTTTGTAATCTATAAATAGGCAATGTAAATAGAGTTGAATGATAGTAATGTAGACATCTATGTGATTTATAACTAAAAGCTTAGTGCTAGTAACTGGATCTATGTGATTGGATGTATCTTAGAGTGCTCTATGCATGAGATCGAAAAGTTAGGTGCAAGTTGTTGTAGTCTTGTGCTAAAGAGAAAGGAGGAAGGATCTAG
Source organism: Picea engelmannii (assembly GCA_009831015.1). Lineage (NCBI taxonomy): Eukaryota > Viridiplantae > Streptophyta > Pinopsida > Pinales > Pinaceae > Picea > Picea engelmannii. The sequence goes on from ML851698.1 coordinate 7,062, forward strand.
CGAGTTGGGTAGATCTTTGGTCCTGTGCGAAGTAAGGGTCATTGAATCTCTGTGTTGTAATTGCTTGACCGAGATAATATAAAGAAGACTTTGTGGACGTAGCCTCAGGGTGGGGGTGAACCACGGTAACTATGTGTATAGTGCTTTGTGCTTCGATCTAATGTGTTTATCTCTTTCTTGGCTAAGTGCTTGATGTGATTAAGTAGATCTAGTTATGCTCTGTGCTGATGATATATGAATGAACGCTAGGTATAATATATAATATACTTAGTGCTTGATCTGTTGAATCTAACCTATATTTTTGTGGCTAAGTAATGAATCATCTTTAGTATAAGTATTCACAACAATGCTCTGTGCTATCTGCAAAGTACCAGACGAGTTAAATATTGATGAAGGATCTATGCTAAGTTCCCTGTAAAAGATATAATCATAGATCAGTGTCCCAACTAAGGTTGCAGACATCTGAGTCCTGCAACTAGCCCTGCCTCTACCTCGGGTGAGACTTCATCTACTTCGCAGGTGTTGCCGAAAGGGCCGATAGTTAGGGTTTTGTTGGTGCGCTCTTGAGCGTCGAACCCTGGGTCTGCCCCTGTGCCAACAAATGGTTCCATTGATGAGACCTGAAACTGTGATTGCTGGGAACTGAAAAAGAAGAAGCTTTGTGAAAAATAAGCTCTGTGCGTAGATCTGTTGCCCTAGTGCGCAGTGTTATGTTTGACCTGCGAAGCTTTGTGCCAAGAAAGAGAGGTCAGATCTGAAGAAAAGAGGTCAGATCTGAAGAAAAGAAGTCAGATCTGCGAAGAAAGAGTTTATATCTGCAAGAAAAAGGTAAGATCTCTATGCTTTGATAACGGTAAGAATAGTCAAAAGTTCTTAGACTTGGAAGCTTTGTGCTCTATAGAAGTAAGATAAGTGAATTTTTTTGTTTGTTTCTAAAGCATGGATCTAGGTATGTTTGATAGATTCTGTCCTAGCTTCAAAACTAGGGCATTAATAGATGAAAGAAATTTTGATATGAATAGATCTGATAAGTATAGTGATCGATATGTTATACCTATGCATCAAAGGAATGTCTGGACTAACAAGTGGATGAAGGATCCTAGAAATAATTTTTTGCAGGCTAGCCACCATGATCCTGGTGCACAGTACAGAAGGAGTTGGGGAACATCTAAACAAAAGAGATGATTAACCCTATGTTATAGTTGCAGAAGACCGGGACATATTGCTAAGGAATTCCCTGGGAGAAGACCTAGTTGCCTCTGTTGTAAGGCTATGGACCATGAAGTATTGTATTGCCCTAGAATGATTGTTAGGCTTGAGAAGCTGAATATGGAGCAAGAAAACCCTGAAGGAGATCAAGAGACCAAGATTATAGCAGAAACCCATAAAGAATAAAAAAAGATATTGCTACAGATGAAAGATACCTTGAATGACCACCGACATGTTAGGCTATCAGAGATCTTCAAAGAAAAGGAGAAAATCGAAGAAAGAATAGGGGACTTTGACATGGAATGTACTCTTGATGAAGAAACACAAGTGAACATTATGCCAAAAAGAACTTGGGAAGCTATAGGAAAGCCTGCCATGATCCCTTCCCTAGGAGGAACAAGTTTCTTCCGAGGAAAGCTAGTAAACCTATGTGGAAGGCTCGCCTAGATACCTATGACTGTCAATGGAACTTCGACAGAGGAAGACTTTGAGATCATTAAATTTGTTGAAGATAGCGCCCCATTTACCATGCTCATAGGAAAACCTTGGATTGATAGAGAACAAGCCAGACGAAAAGAGGAAGAAAATGTTTTGGAACAGAAGAAGCAAGAGTTAAAGACTTTATGACCAAAAGGATCACACACTCGATTGAAGAATAGAAGAGAAGATCGCAAATATTTAATATTATCAACTTTGATGTCGAAGCTAATAGAACACTTGAGGATCCACAGAAGATCGAGTTACCTATTTTTGATATGGAAGAAGTATTATCAAGGAACCCTAGGAAAGACTTTCAACAACGAGAAGTAACTAAGACCACTGAAGATAAACATCTGAATGGTAAAAGAATTACTGAGATGAAGCTCATGGGGAAGAAAGCTAGGAAGTTAAGAAAGAAAAGGGCTAATACTGTAATATTACAAGAGGTTCTAGAGGAAACTTCACTGCAAGAAGAATTGTAGAATTGGAGCTTCGTTGAGATATCAGAACAATGACATAGAGTTCTTCGCCATGACGAAGAAATATAGCTGTTGGAACCGATATACCCGTTTGACCGCTGCTCCGAACAAATCGAAAAGCAGTTATGGGTTACCACTAGACTGTTGGATAGCACCAGAATGGATAGACCGAAGTTAATGATGGCCCCATGTCCATTGCAAGAAGACTGTTGTTGAGATTGCCTACTTAACCCATCACGCCACGCATTGAGAATACTTTTTGCTAACTAAGAATTTGAGCGTGAACCTTGAGATTTACTTACCCTGAGATCATTGCCTTACTATTCACTGTAGTCTCTGAATTCCTTTTGCACCCGAGCCAACTCACCCAAGTTTGTATGTCGGATGAGCTCAGCACTTCTAAGAAAATTGTTGAAGAAGTTCTAATTGATTTAATGACTGAGAGAGTCATGTCAGAACACGTAATGTCGACATGTGTACAGGCATCGTCCTCGGGCGCACTGCTAGCTTCCTCCTCCACTACTCAAGCAGGACCATCCCGACTGCCTTTGGAAAGACGATCTAAGATCGAAAATGACTTCGCCACTGTGAAGATGATCCCAAGCATCTTGCCTAAGTATATCCCACCACTACGTGGAATAGTGAATCGAGACACTGTACCTAGAGACTTCAACTATGCTGTAGTCACTGCGTACCTCCCGAAAGGGGTGCGCACAATTCATGTTGACCAAGAGAAGCTCACCACGCTAAAATTTAGTGATTTTAACCTTGGAGATCACAAGGTTTACAGTATGTTAGCCCCGCACAAGTACTTGACTATTACAAAAGGAAAGAACCCCAAGATTGTACTGCAACAATGGACCCATAACCTTGTGCAGTCAACCCTCCTCAACGTAATGAAGATTCCACATTTCGGGAGGGATCAAGAAGTAAATGCATGTGTTAGACTATTGTTGTCCTACTACCACAGAGGATACCTATGGTTGGACCACTGCATCACAGTGGATCCGATTCTGATCAATCAGATCACTGGGATAAGCATGCAAGGCCCTAACCCATAGGACTTTTACCCTGTAAAGACCACAGATTGCGCTCTCGCTCAACAAATAAAAGACACATATGGAGATCTGGAGAAAGGAACGCGAGGTTACAATGTAGCCTCCATTGAGAATGCAACAATGCACTTTGGTTTCCAGCTGATCGAAGTAAAGTTAGTCCAAAAAAATAGACCTACACAGGTGACCGGATTTGTATTTGACCTCGCAGAGAAGTGCGCAGAGGGAGTACAAATGAACTGGGCAAAATACCTTATAAATCAGCTAGAGATTGACTGTAGACAAGTGCAGGACCAAGGGTATGAGTTCCACTTTAGCTGGTTGCTCATACTCATCGCTTTCATCGCTTGGGAACTGCTCGAGGGAGCCACTTTTTCGGAGATTGAACCCTTTGAACCACTGGCTGTGAAGTTCTATATGTTGTGGTACTCTAGCGACATGAACAAACAGTGGCAGTCCAATGCCGTCTTCCACGCTTACTACACTCAGTTGAAGAATGTGATTCAGTCTACACCGTGCATCACACCCAACATGCTTCATAGGTTTAGACCTTTGATGAAATTCAGTGCAGATCATCACTTCACCTACATCACAACACACATAGATGAGCACAAACAACAACTCCATTCATATTACAAGCTGACAAAAGATGACTTGGAGGAGATTACCAAGGAATGGTTGGTAGACCTCCTTGTTGTAGTAGATCCCACAGAGATGTCTGATGTAGATACCCCTGAAGCTATGCTGGATACACCAAGACCGCGTAAGACTAAGAAGGATGTGTAAGTTCAAGATATCCACAACACATACACGAAGACTTCTTCGTTCTCACCTGCGAAGGGAGGTGATGACGAAGAACTAGGGGGCACAAAAGTTGAGCAGAACAAAGGCGAGGTTACTCTGCCTAGAGACGAGGAAGATCCCTCCAAGAAAAGGAAGATTACCCTACCCAATCCTTCATCCCAAAAGAAAGCTAAGGCGACTCGGACCACGCTTAAAACTACCCTTACCTCGGATGATTTTGAATTCCTAATTGCCACACTGAATGATGTTTCACTAGAGCTCGCAGAAAAGCAAGAAGCAAAGCAGGAGGAGCTATTCCAATGGATCACAGGTGAACTCAAAGAAGTGCAGCAAGCACTCCGGTCCAGCCAAGTAGTTTCTACGACGCCCTTAACAATGGAAATACCAAGAATAGATGATGAGCCCACTCAATTATGCTAGATCGTCGAGAAATTCGAATCTCACCTTCGACGATCTAAAGAAGACATAATGCAAGCCACCCAGGCTTTGGCGCAAGAACATTGCACACATGGAGAACAATGGAGGAAGGAAGAACAAGAGCATTTTTCCTTACAAGCAAAGTGGGAGGAGGAAAAAGCACAGTTACAACAGAGCAAGGACCAATTGCTAGTAGAGCAACTTGAAGTACAGGAAAGTGTTCACAAAGCACTATGCTCTGTGATGATCATAGAAGTGAAGATGGAAGATTGTCTCCCACAGTAGGTGACCCAACTGGAAGAAGTAATCCATCAACTTCAACAACACATCACAGATTTGGAGTTGTGCATCGTGCCTGAGACACCCCAAGCGATAAGAGATCTAAGAGAGGCCACTTCTTGAAGTAAAGTCGACCAATTAAAAACCTTGGCTTCAGAATGTAGGTAGCTAAGCACTAGAAGTGCCCAGACTTACGAGACCCTCGCAGAGAATATAGAATTGCAGACATTGGAGGCACAAATCCAAGAAGAAAAGAAGCATGTAGATGTGCTACAAGCGCAACTGAAGTTCATGACCCCAGTCGAAAGAATGAATAGGTTCACAAAACAACGCACAGTCCAACAACAAGTACACACGTTGCAAAGTAAAGTAATGGAAGTCTCTCAATGACTGCAACCACTCCAAGAGAAGGCATGCCAACTGTTCGCCGAACTTGAAAGCCAGGGAGCTAAACTCGAACAGGGTGTCATCATTGCATAAAAACACTTGAAAGGACCACTCAAAGACATAGTAATCCAGGAATTTACTGAATAAGAGGTTGTCACACTGCAATAGGTTGAAGCAGTTCGAGCCAAGATTTAGGCATTCAAAGCAGAATTGGCCAGACTTGAGTGACTCGGGATGAGTCATAGGTGAGTGTTGGGGGCCTGTTGTCCCTTGACCAAGTTTTGAAGAATACTTGGTCATATTTGACCACTTTTGGGACTGCGACAACTTACCAAGGAAGGAGCACAACGCAAAGTGGAAAGTAAGGAAGCAAGACCTATTTTTGGGTCCATTTTAGGGTTTTGGGTTGATGTAACGGGAAAGGGATGTTGGTCGTGGGTTTACCCATGCTTAGGCCCATTTTGTAATCTATAAATAGGTAATGTAAATATAGGAGAATGATAGTAATGTCGACATCTATGTGATGTATAACTAAAAGCTTAGTGCTAGTAATTGGATCTATGTGATCGGATGTATCTTAGAGTGCTCTATGCATGAGATCGGAAAGATAGGTACAAGTTGTTGTAGTCTTGTGCTGAAGAGCAAGGAGGAATGATCTAGTGCACTGTGCAGATCTTCGGTCCTATGCGAAGTAAGGATCATTGAAGCTCTGTGTTGTAACTGCTTGAACAAGATTATATAAAAATACTTTGTGGACGTTGCCCCAGGGTGGGGGTGAACCACGGTAACTGTGTGTATAGTGCTTTGTGCTTCGATCTAATCTGTTTATCTCTTTCTTGGCTAAGTGATTGATGTGATTAAGTAGATCTAGTTATGCTCTGTGCTAATGATATATGAATGAATGTTAGATCTAATATACAAGATTCTTAGTGCTTGATCTGTTGAATCTAACCTATATTTCTGTGGCTAAGTACTGAATCATCTTTAGTATAAGTATTCATTGTGATGCTCTGTTATATCTGCGAAGTACCAGATGGGTTAAATATTGATGAAGGATCTATGCTAAGTTCCCTATAAAAGATATAATCACAGATCAGTGTCCCAACTAAGGTTGCAGACATCTGAGTCCTGCAACCACCCCTGCCTCTACCTCATGTGAGACTTCATCTGCTTCGCAGGTGTTGCCGAAAGGGCCAGTAGTTAGGGTTTTGTTGGTGCGCTCTTGAGCGTTGAACCCTAGGTCTGCCCCTGTGCCAACATGTTCTTATAACTATTTGGAGTTAACCATTGATTATATATTGCTCAGTTTGTTCCTTGTAAATTTATTAAAAGGAGGTTAAACGTTTATTGTGAATTTTCCATTTCAGAAACTTCCAATTTTCATATTTTTACTAAAGACCTAATATTTTACCAACCTAATAGTTTTATTGATTAAAAATATAATATTACTCTTTTCCATTATACTAAATGGAAATGAGTAATATTATGTATTATAAATATACCAGCACAACCACATTATAAAGTGGAAAATGACTTTTATCAACCACTTTTATAATGTAGTTGTGCTAGTATAGTGATTGTTGTCCTTTATAGCATGGACTAACAAGACATGATAAGGAAAAACATTATTGTTAGATAATTCATCCAATTATTATTATTATTATGACTACTTAAATCATTTTCAAAATGAAAAATATAATATTCGATCCCAAGTAATAAATTCTAAATGAGAAATATAATATTCGATCTGAAGTAATAAAAAAAAAGGGAACAACATAAAAAAAAACTTTATGATTAAATAATTCATCAAATAGAAAGAGCCTGGAGAGGTGAGTTCTGGTTAGGTCTCGGTTAGGGTTTGGGATGGGATAGGTTACTCGCCCCCCATAGGGGTAGGTAGCTAGAGGTCTGGAATGAGATCATGGGGATCCAAGTCCAGGCGTGTAAATGATCGAAGGGGAGTGTTACACATAAAAAATACTCACTTTGATAGTGTCGCAAGTGTCGTCATTACAAAGGTCGCAAGTGTCACATTTTTCTCACAAGGTCGCAAGTGTCGCATGTTGCTCACAAGTGTCGCAAGTGTCAGCGAAGCATACTGCCATGATGCCTATGTTGTGCCTATAATGACATGAGAAGGACACTTGAAACACCTCAAACATTTGATTTGGAAGAGGAGAAATGAGTCAGCAGGCTTGCAAACCTTTTTCCATCTGAAAGCACCTCAAAAACTGAGTTTTTGGAGGGGAGCACTCCCCCTTACACTATCTCGGAGCGCCAACGCTCCCCCTTACACTGTCAGGGAGCGTTATAAATCTCCCATGGCCCTTTTGAGGGAGCGCTATAGATTTTGAGAGCGCTGGCGCCCACCTAAAGCCTACTAGGGAGCGCTACAACTCTCTGATGGCCCTTTTGAGGGAGAGCTACCTATTCTGGGTAGTTGTTAAGCTGTTGAGATGAATGGGGGAAACATCTTTTCATTCTTGGAAGGAAGTTGGATTCGAATCCCTAGTCCAGCCATGATCTTAGGGCAGGTCCTCAACTGAAGGAGGCAAATCCTAAAATTCCCCAAGGATATCTCAAGATTGTTGAGCCTCTCCAAGGCTATATAAGCAAGCTTTCTAATGGTGAAAGAGACTGGAAAGAGGGAATCACACCAAACTTATGATCTCATAAGTGGTGCTGGAACAGAGCTGATGGAGAAGAATTGCTAGCATGAAACCTATAATCTCATAGGAAACACATAGTCAACCAAAGGAAAGTGATCAGTGAAGCTGTTGTTATCCAGGTTGTGGATCTTTTAGGCAAGGGTTAGACGAAGGGGACTTGACGAAGCTGTCGCATTCGCATCTACGATTGTCAGTACTGTTGTCGTTATTCTCATTAATATGACACGCTTGGCCTGTTTCTTTCTAGTTTGTGTCTAATGTTACATGAACTTATCATCGATAGATAGATCTATTTTCAAGATAACATCAAGAGAGTAGGAAGTGGTCGCATCTTATTTGTCTACAGGACTCAGTGAGGAGAAAAAGATTGGAGCTCAACTCGGAGCGTGCAGGGACAAACGTCGATAAAAAGGTACTTCTGTTCTCCTTCCTTCTCATGTGTTAGTTTGTATAGATTTGAAAGGAAGTCAGTGTCCATGTTAAGCATTTTCTGTCTTAGATTTAGGGTCAAGCTCTTTGAGGCAATCTACCTGTCCGCAGGGAGATTTTCCTACAAGAGAAACTGGCGACTCCACTGGGGAGATAGCCTCAAGTCGAAACTTCTTGTTTTGATTTCTCCTCATTGACATAGTTCTACCCCTTGATTGTTTCAGACCTAATTCAATCTTCTTTTGATTGATTTCATGAGCTGATTGGCTCCCTACCCCATCATACTCAGCCTAATTGTTGAAATTGAATTGCAATTTTTTGATTTTTTTAACATTTATGGGAGTTTTTGAACCTGGCACCCCTGTCCCTATGTTAACAGAGTGCCAACGCTCCCTGATAGCTTTGCATAGAGCGCTATAATTCTCCTTGCCTTTGGAAATAGAGCGCCAGCCCTCCTTTGTCCAATAAACCTTCCAGAATTTCTTTTTCTGGGTTTTGCCTCTATGTCTCTCTTGCTGGGTAACCTTGTGAGTCAATGCTTCTTCTCTTCCAGCCTTGACATCTGTCTTTTTGAAGAACGAACATCTTACTATTTGGATTTTGTAGCCTTCTTCACTATTGTTATTGAGTTTTTCTGTTGATTGGAGTCCGAAACCCATGCATTGTCTTTCTCTCTGTTTAATTGAGTAAAAACCCTGGTGAAGGTCATCAAAGGCCTACAGATATCTTCATCTTGATTTTAGTCAAGATCATTATTCTTCAACTTTTTCTTTTTGGGTGTGAAGTTTGTTTTTTTCTTTGATTGATTCTTTTCTTTCTCTTTTCGTTTTGATTGCAACAAAAGGGTGTATTGTTTGTATGACTTTTGCTTGTGCTAGCTTGATTTTCATTCATACAAGACGATAATTAGCAAGACTAGCATTGCATTGAATTGATCATTATTCATATGCAAACAATAAAAAGCATCTTCATGATTGATTGTGCATGTTAGAAGGCATCTCAAAAGTTTTAGCATCACATTAGGATTTGATTGAAGAAAACTTGGTTGAGGACACTCCTTATCAGTGCT
>ML851698.1:16816-30924 GCA_009831015.1 Picea engelmannii
ATAAAAATCAACGCTAATTAAAAATTATTTAGAACTTTTTCTTTTCTAGGATCCTCCACCAACAGTAGATTAGGCTTAGTACTTTGGATTAGGCTGTGAGCATAACTCTCCAAAGTTTCCAAAACAAATAGTAGCATCCTGAGGTAGGGAGAGTCAAATCCAATCATCGTATAAGTCTGCCTAGGATCCCCCTCTCACACAGGGGTTACACACGAGGTCACATTTGGGTAAGCTACGGGGACTAACCCTCTATGGTTTAACTGATTGTGGTGGTTAGATCGTATTATGGGAATCGCTTCAAGGTAAATCCACAATTACTGTGTGGAATCATTTTAGTTGATTTCAGGCTCGATACCCTGCCTGTACATTCGGATCAGACTGTCAACTGTTCCCGCCCAGGGGCTGACTGCTAATTGGTAACCTTAGTGGCCATAATCTTTAGGGTCTTACACAAGGTGACGGTGACAGGAAGTCTCACTGTACCTGAAGCAGACATTGGTCAAACTCACTCGGGCTCCTTGGAGGGTAAATCCACAATTACTGCGTGGAAGCTTGCACCAAGGCGTAAGTCCGTTAAGCAGGTCGCCATTGTAACTGGTCCACCCTATCCCCGCCCCTTCTAGACTTTATCATGCGACGTTGGATTTCATCACCAACTAGTATGGTCATCAAAAGAAGGTCCTATTTGCTTGGTTGTGATTCTTAGATTTATATTAGCGTATGTTGTTTCTTTTCTCTAGTTGGCCATAGATCTCTTTCACTGACTCTTTTTCGCCAACATCGACCCTCCACGCCGTTCGCGGAGGCTACAGGGAATTCCTCCAGAAGATATGGAAGGAAACACCCCTTTACCCCCTCATTCTACGGAGCAATCTCCTCAACAGAGCGAGGTTCAAAACACTACAACTCCCCAGGAAGAAGTTCCCACTCCTTTGGAGAATTTTCAGATTGTTTCAGAATCTTCGGAATCTTACTGCATTCCGGAGGGGTATGAACGACGTATCCTCCAATTGAATTCCGCTGGTGAATTTGTCATCGTCAATCCTTCTGACATTCCGACTAGGTCTCATCAACACCCTTTAGCCGATGACCCCTTTTGGACCGCGGACATTGCTCGAAGTCCACCACGCTTGGTGCGAGATCTTTATGGAACAGGGGAAGGTGCCGATGCACCCATCTCCTACACCATACCCCTAAACCATTTTACCGGTACCACCACCTTTACAGCCACACCACCCGTTGGTCTGAACATACCGTCAATTGGTCCAAGGCCTACTCTTCCCCTCCAGACGGCCCATTCTACAATGGTCCCTCACATTCCGACTATTCCCACCGGTAATGCGGTGGTCAACCAAGTTGTGATTGGCACACCTATAACACCAAGACCTACACTTCCTTTTGGGTTCATGGCACTGAATTCTTCCACTGCCACTACTACTCAAGTTATGCCAGAAAGTTCCATACCTATCCAACAACCCGGAGGGACCGGTCTTGGTGGTCCTAATCCGCTCGACGGTACTAGTCAGTCATTTACGTCTGGCTCTCAAATTCCTGGAACTCTAGCTCAAGTCAGGGGGAACCCTCCCACCGGAGGACAAATTCCATTAGGGGGGCACCCTCATGCTGGGGGGCACCCTCAATTCGGAGTCTACCAACAACCACATGGACAAAATGTGTCTACCGCATCTAATCCGTGGAACGTCCTTTTTCAAGGAAACCCATAGTTCCCGGCAGGACACAATCCTCAGACTCCGCAACAACCTCCTTATGGACAAGTGCCAAACCCAACCTACAATCCTCAAAATCCATCCGGTTATCCTCCGCTCACACATGCTTCTCAAAACACCTCAAATCCTATGTACCTTGGTCAAAACCAACCTCACACAAGAGGGCCCACTAGTTACAATTATCCACATAACCCAGTGATTGGCCCCACTGGTGTCCCCATGCCACACCATCATTACCCACAGATTAACCGACAACTACCTTTTCTAGCTACCCTGGATCTTCCAGACTTGTCTCGGTTAACGAATGATCCTATTTATCATTCTCCGATTTGGCTAGCTATCCCAACTAAACTCCCTTCCGACATCCCAAAATTTGATGGAAAGTCTGGAGAAGACCCAAACAACCACGTGATGAATTTCCATTTGTGGTGCTCATCCAACTCCCTCATGGACGATTCTATTCATTTGCGTCTTTTCCAACGAACACTTACGAGTTCCTCAACGAAATGGTATATTGAATTACCACGCACATCTTTTCATGATTTCAACTCCCTCGCCATGTCCTTCCTCACACACTTCCAACTTCCCATTCGATACGAGATGGGTACCAAACTATTAACCTCCCTTCGTCAGACAACGTGTGTACATATATTCAATCATATTCATGAATGGAGACGACGGCGAAGGCTAATCAAAGTGGTCATTCCCGACCAATTGTTAGCGAAATGGTTCACTAAATCATTGTTACCCCAGATCGCTCGTGATGTTGCCATGGGTGGTGTGGTCACCGAGGAAGAAGCCATTGCCTGAGCTCAGTATTTAGACTTAGTCTATTCACAATCCGGTACTCTGTACGAGTTGATACCGAATGCTACTCGTGCCACTAACGATCCATACAAACCATCATCTGCTTCCCACGTGGATGGAGTTATTGGCTCCGTCAAAACCCAATCTGCTACCCAATCGGCTGGAACAATTCAATGACCCGCTTCGACGACTGCTCCCAGCTCGACTGCACCCTCTTCCACCCCCCCTCAAACTCAAGTCTCTGAGGTGAATGCGGTCCAATCAACCCCTTCACAACAACTTGGGGGAAAGAAGAAAGTGAGAAACAAACCAAAGAAAAACAATAACAACGAACAAACCAAAACTCAACCACAAACCCTTGCTGCTAGAAAACAACCACAATGAAAACCAAAATTCCCATGTCTCATCTGTGGTGATGATCACTACACCCGATACTGTCCACATCGCGATGAGGTGGCCAAAATTTTCAAGGGAAATTCACAACCCACTGTACTCACTCAGCCTTTTCCACAGCAACAATCTTTGGTTGCCCAAACCCCCATGCCGGGGGGAAGCTCCAACCAACCCCATGATGAGGCCTCAACAAGTGCCCACATTTACATGTTTAACGGGGTTAATCTAACCACTCACTCTGCGACATACGACACGCCAGTTAAACCTGATAAGCCAAACATTGCTAACGGTTCTCCACCAGACCCGTTACCATCCTCTGTTAACCCTTCGTCTGTTAGCCCTCCATCTGGGCCACTTCATATTGAAAAACCTTCTTTTGACTCTATATTATGCCCTCCTAAGAGTACCATCTAGAAATCTACCTTCAATCCTAATTCACGGGCTGCCCAAAATTACAATATTATAGAAGATTTGGCCCAAACCCCGTGTGCTATGTCCACCTTGGAAGTTCTACAACATTGTCCCAGCCAACGTAGAACACTCTTAGCCGCTATCGGTGCTTTTGATCCTGAGTTATCAAACAACCTCACGTTTAATCTAGATGATCATCAACCACGACTCTCCCACCATCTAGCCTTCCAAATTGATGTCGTTTTGCATAATCAACAAATCCACCAAACTATTCTGGATGAGGGAGCCTCTACTTGTGTCATGTCCTTAGCTTGTTGGAAAGGATTAAAATCACCTTCCCTTAACAAATCCGCTACGATGTTACGCGCTTTCGATGGATGAGATTTTCATCCTCAAGGATTATTACAATCCTTAGTCATTCAGTTGGGCGGCAAAACTGTTACCGTTGACATCGAGGTGGTCGATGCTCCCCTCGACTACAACTTATTACTTGGAAGAAGTTGGTTCTACGCTATGACTTCCGTCGCCTCGTCGGTGTTTCAGTGTGTACAATTCCCCCATCAAGGAAAAATTGTCACCATCGATTAGCTTGATTTCTGTACACTTGACGCTCGCATCCCTGCCACCAACAACATTCATTTTTTGGGAGACCATCCAGTTACGTATGAAAGCATTGTTGTTGGCTTATTGAAAGATTCTAGCCTTATGGGTACTTTCCCTACACCACTTCCACCTACCACACATCATATTGCCATTGTCAATATGATCTCGGCTATGCCTTATCAATCCTTGGAATCATATGACCCTTGGATTGTACCTAGTCCTTTGGAATTCGATGTGCTCAGTGACACTATGCCACTTATCCCAGCCGAGGCCACATACGTAGCTATTCAATCTGCCTCTCCCTCTCCCAACAAGTCACATTCGTTGGCACCCGATGCTTACTCAATGCCCTCATGGTTAGATTCCCTATCATCTGTCGTCGATTACATTTCCCACATTTTTCCTTCTGACGAATCGATTATGGAAATGCTCAGCATTGACGACCTACCTTGGGATGACAACCATCATCGATCCTCTTTTCTTCCGCCGTTGGAAGAAATTCAACAATACATGCGCTCTGTCTTCCCTCTCGATGTTGCCGATGCTCCGCAATCTCCCATCCTCACACAAGATGCTTTCTCTGAGGGGAACATGGGTAACATCTCTACTACGATCGTTATTGGCATCTCGATCAAAGAAGGTGTCGTGGAAAACATTCACCTTGGCGCTAATTTCACACCCGACGAAGTGGTGTCTTACATCGCTTTGTTCAAGGAGTTCTGCGATGTCTTCGCATGGAGCTACGAGGAAATGCCAGGGATTGACCCTTCAATCGTCATACATGAAATCAAAACTTACCCTGACGCGAAACCCGTTCGACAAAAACTTCACCCGGTTCATCCCAAGAAAATCGCAGCTATAAAGGAAGAAGTTGAAAAACTTCTCAAATCTGGCTTTATCTACCCCGTCCCTTTAACCGAATGGGTCTCCAACCTTGTTCTAGTTGCCAAAAAACAAGGGACCATCCGTGTTTGTGTTGACTATCGTGACCTCAACAAAGCTTGTCCTAAGGACAACTACCCCATGCCCTTTATCGACTAAATCATCGATAATTGTGCAGGGAGTGTAATCTTCTCTTTCATGGATGGCTTTTCTGGGTATAACCAGATCGAAATCTTACCCGCTGATCAACATAAGACAACCTTTATCTGCCCATGGGGAAATTTCGCCTACCGAAAGCTACCTTTTGGCCTTAAAAATGTTGGTGCTACTTTCCAGCGGGCCATGTCATATGCTTTCCACGACACCAAGCATATAGCAGAGCCTTACCTCGACGATTTACCCGCCCATTCATCCAATCGATTCGATCACATTGATCACTTACGAGTGATTTTTCTTCGATGCAGGTTCTATCGTATTCACTTGAACCCACACAAGTGCATTTTCGCTGTCGAATCCGGTCGACTCCTCGGTTTCATTGTCTCCAAAGATGGGATCAGGGTGGATCCCTTAAAGATTAAGGCCATCCTAGCTTTACCCCCACCTACCAACTTAACCCAACTCCAAAGTTTGCAAGGCAAAGCAAATTTTCTTCGCCGTTTCATCTGCAACTATGCTGAGATCACTAAAGGAATTATGCGATTACTACAGAAAAAACATCCCTTTCATCTGGGATGACACTGCCCAATGGTCATTCGATGCTCTCAAGCATGCCTTGACCCACGCTCCCTTGTTACACCCTCTGGAGTATATAAAGGATTATATCCTTTACTTGGCCGCCTCTACTTCCACCATTGCGATGCTGTTAGTTCAGGAGGACCCTAACGGTGCAGAACATGTGATTTATTATCTGAGCAAGAGTCTATCTGGACCCGAACTCAGATATTCGCATGTCGAGAAATTGGCTCTGGCAGTCGTCATCGCTTTCCAGAGGTTCCGCCATTACATCTTATTACGAACCACCACGATAATTGGAGACTCCAACCCCATGTACCATGTCTTGACACGTCAAGTGCTTGGGGGAAAATATTCAATATGGATCATTATTCTTCAAGAATTTGATCTTGAGTTTACAAAGGCTAAAGCCAAAAAATACCTGGTGTTTGCTAAGCTCATCTGTTCTCTACCTCGTGCTGATGAGGACATCGAAACTAGAGATTCTCTCCCCGATAAATCTCTCTTCCTCATCAACACCTCTGATCCTTGGTACGGAGACATCCTCCTCTACCTTCAAACCCAGTGTTTTCAGCCCAACATCTCTCGCGAAGAGCGTCGACGCATTCGTCACCACTCTCACCGTTATCTTATCCTCGGTGACACCTTGTACCGTTGTGCAGGTATTGACACCATCCTTTGGCACTGTCTGACTCACGAGGAGGCTAAACGCATTTTGAACGATTGTCACCTTGGCGCCTGTGGCGGTCACCTCTCCGGGATGGCCACTACCCAAAAAATCTTATGTGCCGGCTACTTTTGGCCCTCCATTTTCAAATATTGCATCTAGGCTGTCAAAAAATGCCCACCCTGCCAACTCTTTAACAAGAAGGCACACACCCACCCTACTACACTACACCCCATTATCGCCATCGACCCCTTTGTCAAATGGGGCATCGATTTCATGCAGTGTAAGCCTACCTCAGTCGGGGGGCACGGTTACATCATCATCGTCGTCGACTACTTCACCAAATGGGCTGAGACTATGCCTACCTTCCTGAATGATGGTCGTACTGCAGCTCTGTTCCTTTTCAACCATATCATAACTCATTTTGGGGTACCACATGCCATTGTCACTGATCATGGTGCACACTTCAAAAACCCGATGATGAGCGAGTTACATGTCAAATTGGGTTTTCACCATGAAAACTCATCCCCTTACTACCCTAAAGAGAACGGACAAGTTGAAGCTATCAACAAAGTCCTAAAAACCATGATCCAATGCATGATAGGGGAAAACAAGACATCATGGCATTTACAACTATTCTCCTCTCTCTAGGCCTATCGCACTTCTGTGAAAACCTCAACTGGATTCACTCCTTTCCAGTTGGTCTATGGCATTGAAGTCATCCTACCAATCGAGTGTGAGATTCCATCACTCAAATTGAAAGTAGAACTCCTGCCCCATACTTCCGCTGAAGTAGAATGATTCTTGTATCTATCCAAGTTGGAAGAAACACATCGCGATGCTGCCCTCGCCAATGAGGCACATCAGAAACGAATTAAGAGTCAATATGACAAATCCATCCACCCTCGGACTTTTGCAGAAGGAGACTTAGTCCTCGTTTATGACCAAGCTCACGAAAAATTAGGGACAGGAAAGTTAGAACCTATGTGGCACGGTCCATACATCATGAAGCATGTTCTACACAAAGGTGCTTACGAACTAGTAGATCATGATGGAATTTTCCTGGGAGAGCCCCGAAACGAGCTTTACCTTAAAAAGTACTATGCCTAGATCACCTAGCATCTGTACTTTGTACATTATTGTATTTTAGTTTGGTGTGTCTATTTCTTTCGCGTGCTCGAGTCTTTACCTTTTCCACTCATGACTGTGCTTGTGTTTTCATTCACAGATGACGTCTTCCTTTCCTATCTTTTTTGGGTTCGCGGATGGCACTAGTCGACATACCCAGAACATTGCTTCGGCAACATGGGTTATTTACCAATTTGACGAGGTGGTGAGTTCAGGAGGTATCTGCTTAGGACCAACAACCAACAACATGGCAGAATATCATGCTATCATCAGACTGTTGACCCAAGCCTCCTCCCTAGGTATATCTCGCATCATTATTCACTTAGACTCCCAACTCGTGGTTTATCAACTCAACCGTATCTACGCTATTCGTAGTCCTATCCTGCTACGTCTACACTTACAAGTTCGCCGCCTTGAACGAATGTTCAATTACATTGAATATAGACACATTCCAAGAGAACTTAACAGTGTTTCGGATTCATTAGATAACTTTATCATGGATTGGTATCTTGCCCACATATAAGAGTTAACGAAAAACAAACTGTACATTACATGTAAATTAAAACACATCACAGACATCATCATGTACAAATCATTGGAACTGTAAAAACTCAAAACTGTGTGTGTGTGTGTGTGTATATATATATATATATATATATATATATATATATATATGGCGTGACTGAAATGTTTGGATTACATCAAAAAGTATGTAGAAAGGAAAAATATTGGGCTTTTCCACGCATACAACGTCGCCTGACAAGGCATACAAAAATATAATCAATGGAGAGACTCTAATCTCCCCGCACTACATTGTGCTGCGAATAAAACATCACCGCATGCACTACGCACCTCAATAGAGAATTCATATTCTCTGGTACTCCCACAATGTGCCTCTGCAGATGTAAAGCCACTTCTCCCCTTCGTAAAGGAGGAATGCCCATCGTGAGGCCTTGGAGGTTTCTCTCAACCTCCCGGAGACCTGGCACTGGTACTGGTGGACCTGCTGCAACCGGGATGCCCCCACGACGTCCTGATACCGATATATCATCCGGGTGCACTGCTCCCTTGTCTGCACGTTGAAAACATACATCCGTTAAAACTCTTCTACATACCCAAAAAAAATAGATATACATCAAAAAAATCAAAAAACAAAAACTAGACAAGGTACGGCTCAGTCTCTTACCTAACACATCCCAATCTTCCCCCGCGGGAAAAATCAAATCCATGCTCCCGCGGAAATCTACCTCAGCATAAGGGAAGTCCTCTATCCAGAGATACTGTCGTCTCAGCCAGGCAAAGAAATTTCCAGTGAAATGGAACTCTGACTCCAGCACTAGCCTTGGAGACAGACTGGTCCACCTCTCCATCCTAGGTTCATCCACTGGTCGCACCGCCAGTGCTATCTGAGGCTGCATATGAGGGATGCACTCTAGAAAAAATGAGACCAAAAATGAGCCATAGCCAAATTGCTTCTGTCCAGTCCTGCACCGTGAAATCTGTTCCTTCACGTTTCGAAGGAGTCCTGCACTCCAGTTGAACAGTGTTGGTTCCAAACACTGAACACCGTAAGCCACCTACGATCTTGATGCCAAATGCACGCTAGTACTGACTGTCATGCTCGTGATAGAAAATAGTATAGACCGGAGGGGCAGTTCTCGAATATCCTTGATAGGGATTCTACCCCCTACCAGCTTTTCTCCTGGGATACAGTGGCAAGCTAGGTACACGTCCACTTGTTCAGGTAGCACCCTCTGCCCGGAGAAAGATATGGGGACCCCTCTTTTCGAGAGGCCAGTCAAAAAATACACGTCTTCTAACTCAATGGTTAAAAGCTGTGTGCCGATACAGAATCCTTGCTCTGCAACATCCCATAGGCCAATCATATGCTCGAGCAATAAGATCTCTTTCTTCATTTTTTGCAACTTGAAGAATTTGAGCAAACCACAAGCTCGCAACGCGGCCCGTGTGAGAGGACTCCGCAAGGAGGCTAAGTCATCCATCTCATGTTCTCTTTCTTTCCACTCGATCATGGTCGCCGAAGTTACCTACAAAACAAAAAAATAAAGAAACTCATTATTTCCATGTTTTGGCAATTTCGACAATTTTCAAAAGCAATTTAAAACATGAAATAAGGTGCCTACATCATTTAAAAGTAACCACACACACTTTTATGATTACCATGCCTTCCCTATCCATTTAACATTCATTAAATAACAATGAATATGTTTAAAAAAATCAAAACAACTTTGGGGCTGCCTGGGCATATGGGGAGATGTTTCATGGGTTCTTTTGCCAAAAAATAACCTATCTAATTGACTATTGGGGCGTTGGCATCTTGGCCACCCTTGTCTAAAACATTTTTTGTAAAATAATCCCATTTTTCCATTGATTGTGAAAGAGGCCGATTTGGTTTTATTTGGGGCAACTTAGGGCTTCATATTTTAAAATAAATGATGCTATTAAAATGAATGTGAAACCATGTGTTTGAAAGAATAAGGGATGGACATCTACCTGGTCTGAACGGTGAGCGAAATGGTCAACCGTAGCTCCGACAGCGAACAAAACAAGATCCACTTCAAACTGAGAATCTCCACTACTCCAAAATCCTTGCAAAATGAAATTTTCAATAAATTGTTATTTATAAATTTTCATTTTTCCATAAGGTATGGTTATTTATGGGTTTCTCTAACAATATAATGGCTTCACTAAACCCTGGTTTGTAGTTTTGGCATCGTAAATTCCTTGGCAGTCCTGATGGATTATTTACCTTGTCTCACTTATGAGCATAGTCTTAGTTCGTTCTCGAGCTCGATAATATGAGAACGTAACTGGGTAAACTTTTATCTCTTTTTCGGACCCGTACGGATACGAACACACGAAAAAGGAACCCCCCTGGAGTCTACTTTAAACCCTTTTCAGACTCTCTAAATATGAAAAGATTGTCGAGTGACCTTGCTTCCTTTCACACTCGTTAAAAGGTCAGAAAGGGCGTCTTTCGAGCGATAGTTTAACCCTTTTCGGTCTCGTTAGACTACTGTACGAAAAAGGAACTGAGAGAATTCTCTTTTAAGTGTTTTTCCAAACTCTATAATCCCGAAAAAACTTCGAGTTTTCTATCTTTGGACTCGTTAAAGCACACATCGACAGGCCCATATGGGACCGAACCCTTACTTCTTCTGGTTCGTTAAACAAAGGAAGAGGAACTTACTGAAGGTGAGTTATATTGAGCATGTGTTATCCTCCTCAAGCTCATTAAATCAAAAAGAGGTACTCATCTATCTGGATGGGGGAAAAATTTGAAAGGAATAAGCCAAGCAGTCTCTTGAGAACATCATCCAACACTTCTTAGAGTCGCCCTTGAACATGACACTTTATTATTTGCACGTATCATAATACACTAAAACTCTGCACTGAGCCAATCCTTTGAGTTCCTTTCACTCCTTTGGGTCACCCGACGAAGTCACAGTATCCACTACATAGTTTTGGTCCATGTCATGTTTTGCTGTTGTGCCTCAGTGTTCAAGGGAAGTATCCACCTCTAGAGTCAGCCATCCCAAATATCTTGCCTCAAAACCTATGTCATTCCATGTCCATTTGATCCACCAATTACATCTCTATGTCTGTTTCATGTCGTTGATGGGGGATACATCAAGGCCCTCCCTCGATGAGTCTATTCCTGTCGACTTCAACACATTATCCAAGAATCAGACTTAGAAACCAGTTAGTACTTTGGGACCTGCATGCCTCAATGGTAGGCCTCCTCACATTCGAAAGTAGGTTTACATCATTGACCTCTGATCGAATGATTCCACGGGTGTTCGACTTCAACTCATCTATTCACATTCGCTGGAATGTACTAGGGTACCTTGGGAATCATTGACATTAATGGTGATCTCCCTCACACTTGTTAACGGTTCACACCATTGACCGGTAATCAAGTGGTTTCTTCCATGTTCGACATCAAGACATCTATTCACATGGTTAGGATCGTACCACGTTGGGATTGGTGATAAGACCCTGGGTTGAGTAACCACTTTGATATATGCTTTTCCCAAGCTGCGAAGGAGTTTCTATTGGACAAATAGATCCACTTTGTATTGGTCGTGGCTATGTCTTGTCATATCATAGATCCACTGTGTATTCTTCATGGCTACGATCAGTCTGAGTCATCAGAGTATAGATCCACATTGTATCTTCGGTGGCTATACCTTTTTTATCAATACAATTATGGATCTGCAGTGTATTTTATGGCAGCCATATCTTGCAAGTCTTGATCACCCAAGCATAGGTATGCCTGCCTTGGGTTTTGAAACATGTCATGATATTTGTTGGATGTTTGCGTGCAGCTTCCGTCAGGTTCTCCGAGTCTATACCCTTGCTTGAACGTCTACAAAACATTTCAATTATCAGGTTGCATCTTCTAACTTCATACTTTGGGGGGCAATCTGTTACACATAAAAAATACTCACTTTGATAGTGTCGCAAGTGTCGTCATTACAAAGGTCGCAAGTGTCGCATTTTGCTCACAAGGTCGCAAGTGTCGCATGTTGCTCACAAGTGTCGCAAGTGTCAGGGAAGCATACTGCCATGATGCCTATGTCGTGCCTATAATGACATGAGAAGGACACTTGAAACACCTCAAACATTTGATTTGGAAGAGGATAAATGAGTCAGCAAGCTTGCAAACCTTTTTCCATCTGAAAGCACCTCAAAAACTGAGTTTTTGGAGGGGAGCACTCCCCCTTACACTATCTCGGAGTGCTGACACTCCCCCTTACACTGTCAGGGAGCGTTATAAAGCTCCCCTGGCCCTTTTGAGGGAGCGCTATAGATTTTGAGAGCATTTGCGCCCCCCTAAAGCCTACTAGGGAGTGCTACAACACTTTGATGGCCCTTTTGAGGGAGTGCTACCTATTCTGGGCAGTTGTTAAGCTATTGAGATGAATGGGGGAAGCATATTTTCATTCTTGGAAGGCAGTTGGATTCAAATCCCTAGTCCAACCATGATCTTAGGGCAGGTCCTCAATTGAAGGAGGAAAATCCTCAACTTCCCCAAGGATATCTCAAGATTGTTGAGCCTCTCCAAGGCTATATAAGCAAGCTTTCTAATGGTGAAAGAGACTGGAAAGAGGGAATCACACCAAACTTATGATCTCATAAGTGGTGCTAGAACAGAGTTGATGGGGAAGAATTGCTAGCATGAAACCTATGATCTCATAGGAAACACATAATCAGCCAAAGGAGAGTGATCAGTGAAGCTACTGTTATCCAGGTTGTGGATCCTTCAGGCAAGGGTGGGGACTTGACGAAGATGTCGCATTCGCATCTACGATTGTAAGTACTGTTGTCGTTATTCTCATTAATATGACATGCTTGGCCTGTTTCTTTCTAGTTTGTGTCTAATGTTACATGAACGTATCATCGATAGATAGATCTATTTTCAAGCTAACATCAATAGAGTAGGAAGCGGTCGCATCTTGTTTGTCTACAGGACTCAGCGAGGAGAAAAAGATTGGAGCTCAACTCGGAGCGTGCAGGGACAAACATCGATAAAAATGTACTTCTGTTCTCCTTCCTTCTCATGTGTTAGTTTGTATAGATTTGAAAGGAAGTCAGTGTCCACGTTAAGGATTTTCTGTGTTAGAGTTAGGGTCAAGCTCTTTGAGGCAATCTACCTATCCGTAGGGAGATTTTCCTACAACAGGGAGAAGGAGGTGTTTACTTCCTACTGGATGAAATGACATCTGAAGTTGGGATACAGTTGTTGGATCCTTTAAAGGAGCTTTGGTGGATCTATATAGGCCTGCATAAGACTGATGGCGAGTACATGATAGAGTTAAAAAAATATAAACAAAATTTAAGGTTGTCAGGGGTGGAGCTAGTAGTAGGGGAGGTCGAGTGGTCCGATAGTACTTTAGTGGGGACACTTGGCAATTGTTCAACCAGTCTGACGAGGATTAACACATTCAAAAAAATAAATGACATTTTCTCTTGGGAATCAAACTATGGGGGGAAGCTCAAGGTTGGTAAGGTGAACAATCCACACTTTTCATCGTTTTTTTCACACGGGGTTAGATCAGACTGTACGTGTGGTAAAGGACAACTCGGTTTGCCTAGTGCGACTGAGGAGGAATTAGAAGATCGTTCCGCTCAGTGTTGTAGACGGGGTTCTGGGCACCCTAATCAAGCGACGGGGGTGAGTGGAGGAGAGGCTGTGAGGGGAGAAGTGGTGAAGCTGGTAGGGGAGGTAAAATACTGTGAAATAGACTGCAGCCAGAATAGGGTCGACTTGGTGTATTTTCGACCCTCAACATGTACAGGTAGGGGTCTGATTTTTGTTGGGCTTTCTGGTAGTGGGAAATCTGTATTACCACAGAGAGTTAAGGGGAGTGGTGCGCACTGTTATTGCACGGTTTGTAGGAAAGGTTTGAAATCTTGAGTCAGGGCTTGAAACCGGCGTAACAGGAGCTTCCCCACCCACTGTCACCTCGATGGGGAGCTCCTTCTATTTAGGAGGGCAAGTCCAAGGGAGACGTCCCTAAGGAAATCTGGGTTAAAGAAAGGTTAAAGGGAAAAGTCCAAGTCAAGGAAAACCCCTTTCACAGATTGCTGCCCAAAGAGAGATAATCAAAGAGATAGGACCACTGATGACGCACCTGTTTGCGAGACAAAACCAAGAAAACTAGAATGTGCTTGCAGTGGGTTAGTACTTCATGAAATCAATGACTATCTTCAAATGTATATATGAGCAATGA
>ML851700.1:1511-30881 GCA_009831015.1 Picea engelmannii
CCCCCCCCCCCCTCAAAGTACAATGCGTTAAAATGAAGAATGAAAGAAAAATTCCAAGTAGTTATGTCCTTCACTCCAAGATGATCCCATAGGAAGTGGAGGTTTTTCTTAGTAAATGTCTTGGTGAATATGTCTGCAGTATGTTCTAGGGATGGACAATACTACAAATAGAATATCCTATCATGTACCATCTCTCTGATGTAATTCATATGGATCTTGATGTGTTTGGTCCACTGTCTCTACATTAGGTCTTTACAAAACATGAGAGTACTATGATTGTCACACCAAATGGAAGTCAGATGGTGGAACTGGATGACTAAATCAGTGATGAAGTTATGAAGCCAAAGTTTCTGAATAGTGATGTTGACTACTCCTCTATACTTGACCTCTGTTGACGATAGAGAAATATCTAACTACTTTTTGGTCAATCAACAGATGTTCAGAACCCAAACTAAGAACATATCCAATAGTGGACTTGTTATTTGTGTTATCACCATCCCAATCAGAATTGATGAATCCCCTGAGATCCAATGCACAACATTCTCCAGTGGATCCCATAACCTGTGGTTCCATGAACATATCTAAGGATGTGCTTGGAAACATTTCAGTGTAGCTCATGTAGCTCCTACATGTACCTAAAAACTCCCCCTAATACATATGATAGATCCATCCAAGTGTGGGTGTGGTATAAAATACTCCCCACAGGCTGTTGATACAAGGTGTTGTCCACCACTGGTGTATCCCTGCCATCCTTAAGATGTATCCCACCAAAAAAAGGGTGTGGTTTTCAATTTGTAGTCGATCATGTGGAATATAACCAATAGATCCCTATCATACTTAGTTTGAGATATATTGATGCCTAGAGCATCCTGATTGATCTCGAGACCAAGGAAATAGTGTAGTGAACCCATGTTCATCATAGATAACCTATCATATAAAATGCATTTGTATGCAAAAATTGTTGAGGTTGAACTTCTTGTGATCATGATGTCATCAACATATATAACTAGGATCAACAATGAATATGAGGTTCTCAACATGTAGATGTTCAGATTTGATTTACATCTAAAAGAATGTTGAGAAACAAAATAATCATCCATCTTCACATACCATGCTCTAGGCGTCTGCTTGAGTCCATATAGAAAATTTTCAATCGAAATACTAAGGATGAGTTATTTATGAACCCCTATGGCTAATCCATGTAAATATCCTCTAAGATATATCGGTGAAAAAAGGAATTATTCATGTCCATCCAGTGAACTTCCCACCCCTTGGCTACTACAATGTCAAGGGCCAATCAGATGGAGTTCATATTTTCTATGGGAGAAAAGGTCTCATCGTAGTCTATCTTGTGGATATGCTAAAAACCTTTGGCAACCATTCTTTATTTGTACCTTCTCATATGTTCGTCTGCTTCCTTCCTAGACCTATAGATGTGTCTACATGTTGATGATTGTGGTAGCATTAGACATGTATTTATGCATAGGTATATGTGTCTAGATGTGTCAAAATTTTCCAAATCCTTCAACTCTTGGATTTACTTTATTTAAAAGAATTATTAAAGTAAATTGATTTTATTAATTACTTGATTATGTAATTAGTTAATTGATTTATTTTAGGAAAGTGATAAAATTACTTAGCATGAAATATTCACATGCAATCTAATTATCAAGTGATATTTGAAATAAATTATAACTCACAATTGTAAAAGAAAGGCTAGGGTGAAGGAGAAGACACACTTGATACTTGATATTCTTGAGAGTAGAGGATTTATTTTTGAGATAATTGGATCACAAAGAACTATGATTCAAGATCTTGGATAGGAGGAGAAGGACTTCCATATAGAGATCAAGTCAAGGAGGAGAGAACAAAGGCATCATGGGTGGGTTTCATTATCAGGAAGCCATAGGGAAGTGTCGCGTCATACAGATATTTTTGTATAGGTTTTTCATACATGTACATGGGTCACAATGGAGACAGTTTCGTACATATGTGGGTCACAAGAAGGTTAATTCCATACACCTCGGAAAGAGTGTAGTTATGGTTCATAAACCAGGTCAGACTTTTCCATATTTATCTGCAGTTGTATTTCTCTCAGTGAGCCATTATCCATGTCATGGGAGACGTGATTTTAGAATAATAAAATCATTCTTAGCAAAAGTTTTCCCTTTGGGTTTTTTACAGGGGTATCTACCCAAAAATATTGGTGTTTATGTGTGCTTGATTTTGATTCCTTGTTTATTCTTTTCCTGCATATTTTTTTGATTACTCAGCTATTATTTTAGTTGATAAAGAGATTTTATTTTGATTTAATTGTCAGGTGTTGGGTTGAAGTGGTAAAATTCAACATGGTATCAGAGCAGGTTATCTAAAGGGAAACCAAGTACACGATTTTATATCCATAGCAGATACATAACCAACAAGAAGAAATCGAAGGATGAATTTCCGGCAAACAATCATACGGAGGAAAATATATTTTTTTGCAGGCATACTAAGGCATACGCAAGTCACAAAAAACAAAATTGCATAAATATGTTAGTTTCTTTGAGCTTAGTCACATATACACATGTTGAAGTAGTGTGAATCACATACATATGCAGGTTGCAGTGGTGACAATCGTGTACAAGTTTGTATAAGGGAAATTTTCAGTAGCAGGTTATTTTCCAGGGTAGTTTATCAGGTCTTAGGGATGGAAAAAACACTGTTTAGAGTTGAAGACATCTTGGATGGATCATCCAACTTCCTATCTTGGAAAGTAAGAGTAACTTTGGTGTTGAAGAATCATGACCTTGGGATTTAGTGGATAAGGTAGTTAATTCACCGACATATCCGACAACTTTGGAAGCACACAACAAGAAGGAGATCATAGTAGAGAGGGTCATCCTATATTCCGTGAAGGATAATATAATTCCTCACCTAAGTGAGAAGAAGGTGACCAAAGAGATGTTTGATGAATTAGTAAGTTTATTCCAGATAAAGAACATGAATAGAAAGATTGTCTTATGGAATAAACTCAGATCGGTGTAGATGTAAAGATATGATAATTTTACCAACTATATCATGAGGATCACACATGTGTGTGATCATCTTCCATCTATAGGGGAGAAAATGAAGGACGCAGAGCTCATGAATGTGGAATTGAATGGTCTTCCCAAGTCTTGGAAACCATTTGTCAAGGGATTTTGTGCTCAAGAAAATACCCCATATTGGGAGAGACTTTGGGATGATTGCATCCAAGAAGAGACTAGGGTGGGGTCTAGGAGCATCAAACATGGAGGTAGTGAAGAGAACTTGGTGCTTGTCAGTAATACAAGAAAGGGAAAAGGAAATATTTTTAGCAAGAAGAGTAACAATGATAGAGGATCATCACATCTAGGGAATAAGAAGGACTTGAGTAAAATCAAGTGTTTTTCATTTCATAAGAATGAACATTATACATATCAGTTTCTGAAGAAGAATAAGAAAGGTAATGGAAATATGCAGACAACAACATAAATAAAGACATAGCTTCATGAGTTTTCAATGAATATTGAGAAGAATTTCTCATTGGTCTCTTTCCTTTCTACCAACACAACAACAAGCAATGTTTGGTTCTTGGAAAGTTGTGCATATCATCATATGATAGAAGCACAGAAGATATTTATCACTCTAACAAAGAGTGAAGTAGATCTTCATGTGCAACTTGTTGATGATGCCAGGTATGTAGTGAAGGGAGAGGGAACATTTACATTCCATATTGAATCAGGAGGATCGTTGGATGTCTGAGATGTGCTTTATGTACCAGGTTTGAAGAAGAATTTTCTTTCGGTCTTAACTATGGAGGAAAAGGGTTTTGTTGTTACTTTTCAAAGAGGGCAGGTATTCATATGTCAAGAGAAATATATCATAGAAAAAACAATAGTCATTGGGGTTAGAGAAGGAACTTCATACAGGTTGTAGGGAAATCTTATTCAGGCCTTCATACATGATAGTGATAGCCTATGTGAGTTGTGGAATAGGAGGTTGGGACACCTACTCTATAGGGATTTGTCAATTCTGAGGGGGATTGTTATAGGTCTTCCAAAGTTCAAGATTGAGCAATAGGGAGTGTGCAAAGGGTTTGTTGTTGGAAATAATGCCAAGTATTATTTTCCTAATAGAGAGAGTAGGTCCAAGGGGATATTGGATCTTATCCATTCACATGTGAGTGGGACAATGTCAATAGCTTCATTATAGGGATCGTCATACTATGTAACATTTATTGATGATTTTTCTAGAAAAACCTAGATCTTATTTATGAAAGCCAAGGATGAGGTATTCAATCAGTTCAAAGATTTCATGGATTAGATATAGAACTAGACATGTAAGAATATCAAGGTCCGAAGGTCAGATAATAGGGGAGAGTAAACCTAATGCAGACCCCCTCTCTCTCTCCTCGGGGCTGCTCGACCTCCTGGTCTTGGATCTTCAAACACTAAGTCGGATCGGCTCTTCGGGCCTCCAATAAACCCTAAACATATGACACACATATCCCTTTGATGTCACCCATAGGTTCAATTTACCCACACAGACGTTCTTGGGTGTCTCGGGCAACACCAAATTTGCGATTACTAGCTCCTGAGCTAGACTCTTCTTCCAAAATGACCATAGGCTATGACCTTGAGCCATCTTCCTTCGCAAATTCACACTTCAAAGATTTTGAAAAGAACTGACTCATTTTTCCCCAATCTCCTAATCAGTGAAATATCCTAGACTGGATCTACGTTCCACGGTCCTTCGATAGCCAACGAATGCGATCTACTTTGGATATTCAACATTTGGAAGTTTCAAATGCTCAAAATCCTTTTCTTCCTGAAGTACTTTCCACACAAAGTTGTGGATCAAGTGCCACACATCCTTTTCCAATGGATGGGTTCGATGGACTTCGACACTTCGGGACTTCACTCCTAGTTTTCTCTCGAACTTATTTATCTCCGAAGTGACGGAGATGACACCACGTGTCTATGCAATCAATGACTAAGTTTTTAGATTCTTAGATTTTGGAGCTTCGGGTGACTTCCAGTCAATGGCTCCACCTTATCCTTTGCTTATTTCCCCGAAGTCTGTGATATGTTGATGCATGTCTTCCTCAGATCGATGACTCCTATAAACTTCCCTACTTCACGCTTTGGGTGTTTTGGCTTCAACTCACCTATTTTTGTCTGAAGTACCTTTCTCCCAAACTGCATAGATCTCTGCCATGTTTTCTTCTGGATCCAGCGGTCGAGATATACTTCGCTCTTCACAACTTCACGAAGATTTCCCTTTGCACTCTGTAATTCCTCTGAATCTATTCTCTCCTGAACTCGCTTACCCACTACCACGTATCCTCCTTCAAGTCAATGGCTAGGATCTCTTCGCGACTTCGAACTTCGACAATTTTTTTCTCTTTAGGACTTCACCCTACCTTTTCCTCTGAAGGAATATTCCTTCGAATTCCGCAGATCTCTGCCACGTATTCTCGTTGCAACCAACAACCTAGATTAAATTCGAGCATCGACCTTCAGAAGTTTTTTCTCCTCCTACTTCTGTTCCTCTCAATTAGAGAACCAACAAAGTGTTGATCTAATGCCACGTGTCTTGTTCCAATGGATGGCCAGGATTGTTTCATCTCCCGACTCTTCGGGTATTCTCTGCCCAGACTTACCTTCGTCCTTCCAGAGTGTTATTCCTCTGGACCTTTGAATAGGTTGCCATGTGTTCCCTAGTGATCAACGACCAGAATCTACTTTGGACTTTGGGATTCAATTGTTTTAGCTTCACCTCAACTGTTTTCCTCCGAAGTGGCTATCCTCTGAGATAAATGATCCTTTTCCATGCGTCCCTTCTTCATGAATGACTACGATTTACCTCGTAACTTCGAGGGTTTTGTACATTTTACCCCAAATTTTACCCAAAGTGATCCTTCTGCCAAAGTGTGTGGATGTCCACCACGTATCCCTTCCAAATCCAATGGTTTGGATTTTCTTCGACCGCTTCGGTGCTTTTTCTTACACTCCACTCAGCTCTCCTGGATATTTTTCTTAAAACCTCCAGATCTTATGCCACCCATCCCTCCAGATGATGGATGGTTCTGACTAGCTTCAGAACTTCGAGACTTCACAAGCCCACTCTCTTGTGCATTTTTAAAAGGTTTAAGGCCCGTACACTTTACTTGGATCCAACACTTGGTTATCCTTCATGCCCAGATCCGACGGACGAAATTTGTTCCTCTCCTCTACGTGCTCCTCATGTCTGGAGGTGGGATTCGACGATGAATATCTCTTTCTTTGCAGCTGATCTGACAATAGTTGTTTCTCCTCCCTTCTAATCTTCTTCACCAATGTAACTTGACCTCGACCTTGATGCGTTTTCACTCTACGTCCAAACTTTCACTTTCACTTATAATCTTGAAATTACTCATACTCCTAAGGGTATCAACCCTTTTCTTCCTTTAAAGGAATTTTTGGTGCCCTCCTGGCACACTCTTCTCTTCCTCCTGAGCTTATGAACTTGAAATCAATTTGCTTCTACATGCACTCCTTGTGCATGAATAACCTTTAGATGGATTTATTTCAACACTTTTCCTACGTGTTGGCCCAATGCGCTCCTTGCACAAATTTTCCTCTTGAATCCCAAACTCTTTCAGGTTCACTGATGCTTCTCCTACATCCTCTAAATGCACACTTGCAGAGATATCTCGTAGAGTATTCAACAAATCTAGGTCCTTCATATTCTACCTATCTACCAGAGTGTTTAGTAACTCTGTGGGTGTCTTCCTCCTTCACACTCTTCTCTCTGAACTCAAAAAATAGTTCTTCTTGTGCACACTTGCACCTACTCAATGCCCACCTGGCAGAGCTCTCAGAGTATTCAACAACTCTGGTTGTGCTTTCTCTACACAATTCCTCCTTTAAGGTGTTCAGTAACCTTGAAGATCCTCTTGATTCTGTAAATTTTCTGGTGTTCCCTCCTGACACGTTCTCTCTTGAACTTGAAGCAGAATTCAGGTACACACTCCTTGTGTTGGCTCACGGAGTTTTTAGGAATCTGTCATGCACTCCTTGCACTTAGCCTCAAGAACCCAACACAATTTTAAAAAACTTGTAGATAAAGAAATTCCATCCTTACAGCATATGCATACATAACATACAGTAAACAACATATGAATATATAACATATAGTAAACAACATATGCATACATCATATGCATACATAACACACAGTAAAAACAGAAAGCATGGAAATACCTTCAGGAAACAAATAAACATACATCGAAACCTTATGTAGAAAAAACTGTTCTTTTTTATATTAAGATGAATGTCAATTATAGATGTGTACAAAATCTCGAACTGCAACTGAGTCTCGAATCTCTCCTTGGATTAAAATGGTTTTCTCTCATCAACCTTCAACAACCTCTACTGGGCATATTTTTCAAAGATTTATACAAGAGGAGACTCATCGAGTCTTTCCCTTCAAATACTCTAGTGGCATATAATCACCATTTCAACGCCTATCTACTGAGGCAGGTTACATTGAATCAACATTTACTTTCTCAGATCTGAGGAAAAGCTCAAGATATGTTTCCAACTCAGCCTGATAAAGGCAAATTCAACTTCTACCTGTAAAAAAGCATGACTCGGCTCTCCTCAAGCCTTACAACAATTAATCTTCTCTAATTACATTTAAAATTTAAATTTGAGGGAGAAATGAGAGGGATGGAGCCTCTCCCCTTCCTGAATGTTCTTTGATGAGATGGAATTATGGCACGCTGTTGAGGTGGAAAGGATATTCCTAGATCAACACCTCGAATGACTTCAAGGATCTCTGCAAGGAGGAAGTGATCAAGAGAGAGCTGAAAGTCTCATACAACTCTCAACATAATGGGGTTGCTGAGAGAAAGAATCAATCCATCATCAGTTCTTCTAGGGATATGATACACGACTAGGATTTTCCTATGTTCCTGTTGGAAGACACATTTAACATGACGGTGTATGTGCAGATAATAAGTCCTCACAAGATATTTGGTGAAAAGACTCTGGAGGATATGTTCTCAAGATTGAAGCCAGAGATTCATCATTTGAGGATCTTTGGTTATCCAATTTACATCCATGTGCATGTGGAGAAGAGGACAAAGATGGAGCCTTCAGGATAGAAGGGTATATGTGTGGGGTACAACGAGACCTCAAAGGCTTATAATATCTTCATTCCATCACAATGGAATAAAATTGTGAGAATATGTTAATTTTGAGGATAACTTGACATATAGGAGTAATCGAGAGTCATCAAAAGTGATAGAGGATGAGGAGCAACAAGATCATAAGGATGTGTAGCTGTCAACAATTTAGACTTTAGGTGGGGAGGAGGAGTTAACCCCTTCGATTCATGTTAGGAGACCCAAGTGGATATTGTATACATCAAGGGATGTTGGTCAGGATCCTAGGAGTGTGTTCAGGGAGTGAAGGCATCCGAAGAAGTTTCTGAACTATATTGTGGTTATGAGTAGCATTATTGATGTTGAACCTTCTAGTTTTGAGGAAGAAACACATCAACAAGTATGGAAGGATGCCATGGTATAGGAGTACACCTCTATTATGAGGAATGATGTCTGGGAAATAGTGCCAAGAACATAGGGGATGTCAGTTGTGAGTTCCATATGGATCTACAAGATCAAGCATGCTGCAAATGATAGCATATATAAGTTCAAGGTGAGGTTTTTGGTGAGAGGGTTCTTCCATAAAAAGGAAGTGGACTACGAGGATACATTTTCTCTAGTCACTAGGTATTCTTCTATTCAATCAATTATTACTATTGCTTTAGTTATGAGGTGGAGGATACATTATATGGTTTTGAAAACAACTTTTCTCAATGATATCATTGAGGAGGAAGTATACATAGAGAAATATTAGGGATTTGAGGTTCATGGGAGGGAGTCTCATATGTGTAGGATTAAGAAATCCTTTTACGGACTGAAATAGGCACCCAAGGCATAGAGTATGGGATTTACCAAGAGTGAGGTTGATCCTAACCTGTACTTCATACTTGTTGGAGAGGATACTCTCATCTTGGTTATGTACATTGATGTTTTTTTTCTCACAGGTGCAGAGGAGCTTATTACAGGGTGTAAAGCATATTTAGTTAGTGAGTGTTGAGTCTCCATTTTGACACCTCTATTACCCTATATTATCCTTTATCAGGGTCAATTTTACCTATGACGTGTGCATATGTTGTCTATTTCCTCCACAAACCTACCTTGTGACCTTATCCATGTGCATAAACAGGTAACCCATGTTAAAAACATGATTCGTTTGATTTCTTGATTAATTGGGATTAAATGGTTGATTATTTATGCTCCTAATTAGTTTAATTATTATTAAGTAGCTTCATGACAAGGCATCACCTCATCCGATACTTCCACTAGTTCGGTACTGCAACAACCAATTGATCTATTATGGTAATCCGCCTGATCTGGTACCAACGCTACAGTGATCTGGTACCAACACTACGTTGATCTGGTACCACCTCTGCATTGATCCAGTACCAACTCTATGCCTATTCCGGTACCACCATTGCACTGATTCAGTACCCAGATCTATCACTGTGCTAGTCTGATACTAAACCCTTGTCTATAGTTAACGTTTTGAATGAGTATGATGGTGGTGGTTCCAAGAAATTAGTTGGATGGAAGTATCCTTAGATAGTTTGGAGATCACAATAGACTTCATCACTCATGCACTTCATGTCATGAGGATGAAGTCCATTCCTTGAGATACAATATGATTCACCAATTGTAATATTTTGTAAACATTTGATAATCATCCTCAAAACTTGATTATAACGGTTGACCTTCCTTAAAAGGGATGATGTGTAGATGATAGATAGTAAGTAGAGAATGATATACATTGTTATGCTGGGAAATGAAATGTTGAATTACTGATTCACTTGATCAATTGAAGGAATACGAATGCTAGTTTGTTCAATTCATGGATGTGAGTAAAGTGTTTAGTCTGTAATTTCTTTAGAGGTACCTTGGTTCGGCAAGGTCCCACCACCCCAACCAAGGTAAGCCTCCCTGTATATGTCTTTGTGTGGAATAATTTAATTGTGTGAGTGTGCAAATATAATAGTTGTGTGTTGCAAATGATTCTAAGTATATGTATTATGAACTTTCCGAAGTATAATATAGATTTCTAAATAGATTTGATTTTGGATCAATGTGAATGAACAATTATACATTGAGCATAGTACATAATTCTATTTTCATTTCTGCAGATTGATATTTAGTTAACAAAAGTTGGATAGATGTTTGGGATTGTTAAATAAGCAATTGTTATTGTTTTGAATTTATGATTGTGTTGTCCTCAGTAGGCACAAGAACAATAAGACTTCATCTCTCACCTTAATGCTCCATGTAATGAAGTCTTTCAATCATATTGAATGTCTCCTTTATTGAGGAAGGTTTGATTGGAATCGATTGGGTTATGATTGGTTTCTTTCTTAGAGTAAATAAAGTGAATTGTTAATTGTTATTTCAATTGCTACAAGAAGCAAGGTCTCAATTCATCTCTTCATTTCATGAGCCTGTAATGGACAACCTTGTTATCTAAGCAATAACCTTTTCAATTAAGTGTTTGTTTGAGAGTTTTACTATAAGATTTATATTCTAAGTTTTAAGTTGTGTGAATTATTTAGATATTCCAAAAACAAAGTGTTATGTTATTGATTATTTCTTGATTGAGCTAGATACAACAGACATAGATAGGTTACATGTTTTCGTCACATATGGTGTAACAACTCTTTTGATTATGAATCCCGGATTGAAATATAAATGAGTGCAATATACTAAGCATATATATACACCAACATTTTGGCATCGTTGTCGGGGAGTTGTAAACGGTAATAGGTAGCATTTTGAGTTTGATTGGTGTTGGGCTCTAAAGATGTCCTAAAAAAACCTTAGTCTAACATTAATTTATCAACCGAGGATTTGTCTTTTCTTTCAATAATATCAACAAAGTCTATGCAGATAGTTGTAGAGGTTAAAATCGTGTAGTTAAAGAGAATATGAGTTTATCAATAATCAAGTTCCTCACACATTCATTAAAAACTCTGAAACTAAGAACTCACTCAACATAATTGTAATCTGATTACTAACACACTGTGAATCGAAGACACTAATTAATTTGTTGAATTCATCTAACTAAGAAACAATAATTTAATCTATAAAAACATTTAATGAATCAATCTATCAATGATTATTTAACCTACTAGAAAATAAATAGTGAATGATTGTAAAATTAAGAAGGAACAATAAATGTGAATTTAAGCGAAAGGAAAAACAAATGAAAATTTAATAAAACGAACAACGTATGTGAAAATGAGAGGAAATTTCAAGCAATAAACTACAATAGTGGGAAATGGAACAACAATCGATGACATCTATCCTCTGTAATTGAATAGAATAACCAATTTATAAAACAATCAACACATTCATGAATTTATCTTAACGATTGCAAGGATATTTAAATCACAAAACTGAAATAGAATTGATATAATTTACAGATGAAATAGTAACTCCTTCCGACTAGGCCCATGGTCTTCTGAAGATACTGCTGCTAAAAAATCAGTACGCAAAGTTGATCAAAATGCTCAAGTCTTTCATTAATTCCATAACTGGTAAAGAATTTACAATAGACTACTAGTACAGAGCAATTCAGAGATCTGAATGCTTGAATAAATTTCTTAGATATCTCTCTATTGTTCATTATCCTCTATATATTACAATGACATGAGTAAATTAAGCTATCATAAGGATTGAGAGATCCTTAGGATTGTTTTTACTATTTATAAAGATTACAAAATAAAGAGTCAATCTTCTTCTAAACCACTTTATGTTTGATTCCTTCAATCTTCAACAACTTATGTATCTTCAATATATCTTTAATTATCTTTAAGTAACAACAATTGCCCATTTTTTGCAATAAAATCAAACAATTCAAATTGAAATGCAGAAATGATCTAATATCACTCAATAACATTTCTATAAGAATTTTTAATCATTTTCTTTCCTAATTACTTCTAATTAATGGAAAATTCAATCAAGAATGTATCATAAACCATGGTAATAAGGACAATATTTGTAATTTTTTCACAACTCAACATACCCCCCAGCTTACCTTTTTGCATGTCCTCATGCAAGCAAAGAATTTACATGTAAAGCAATGACAGTGAAGAGAGAAGAGGTCTTTTCTCCAGGTCTCCTGAACCCTTTCTTACCTTTAATCACTTCAAAAGAAACATCTTCCTCCTTTTTATGAAGTTCATAATTACTCTGATAACCATCTGGAGGATACCAAATAATGGGAGGATTGTACCTCCATCCAATCCAAGCAATCCCTTCATCTACGATCATTCTGGCATATCTCTCTAACTTGAATGTGGCTACATGAAAATTTATGAAACCAAAGGGTTCCTTGTTCTTTACTGCATTTGAGGTGACATCCCATCTTAGTTTGGTAGGAGAAATTGTTTCTTATTTAATCTCTCTAAAATACTATAGACTTGAATGTACAACATGTTTATGGATGGGAGCTAAAGATTCTACCACATTCTCCCTCTTCATGAATTTTTTGTGTTGCATAATGGTTTTAAGGGTTTTAGGAGGTTCCCCTATCATCCATAGGTCTAGCCCACTCTCCCTTTTCATGAAAACCTTGTTTTCTTTAGCCCACCTGGTTTGGTTTTTGGTAAAAGATAGGAATGCCTAAAACTGTTTGTCCCCAGTGAAAGGACTAAGGTTCTCTTTTATGTTTTCTCCTAGGATGAAGTTGTGAAGGCATAGTTCACACAGAAAGTATTAAACTCCATCCTCTTATTCTCTAAAACATGAAACAAAATCATAAACAATGGTAAACTCAAAAGGTTTTCCTACTCTAATAGATTTTATTCTCAGCATCAGATAACGTTCTAATAGAAATAAGGTGTAATTAGTAGCAGGGGCCTTGCAAGCTACTATATCAGAATAAACAAAGAAAAAAATATTTGATTTTCTCCAAAGCTCCATCTAACTGGCCCTGTACTTTCTTCACCTTTTCTTGAGCTCTCCTGAGCTCAACAAAGGTCTCATTCTCTATTTCTGACATGGATTTAAGTTGTTTGACAACTCTCTGATGTTCTACCATTGTTACCATTTCACTTCTGGATTGAGTCAGGGTTTGTTGGGATTGCACCAGTTCTTCTTCCAACCTACTAATGATGGCATCCTATTTAGGGGGATCAAATGCTTCTTCAGTCTAAACAACTTTCTTTATTGTTGTTGGAGCATCTATCTGGGTTCCTATTTCAATTGTTTCTAAAGGATCAAAAAGATCTGTAGGAAACACTCCTTCAGTTTGATCAGTTGTTTCTTCTGTAGTTGGAATCTTAGTCTGAGTTTCTATTTCAGCTATTCACAAAGGAGCAAGAAGATTTGTAGGAAATACTCCTTCACTTTGAACAATAGTTTCTTCTGTGGCTGGAATCTTAGTCTGAGTTTCTATTTTAGCTATTTCCAAAGGAGCATGCAATTATGTTTTTGTTCCAGCAGAATTGGTGTGGATTTTTATTCTAGGAAGTGGATTTCTCCCCTGCACTCTAGGCCTCTTGGATTTCTTCTTCTCATGGGCCTTATCAGCCTATTCCAACTGCTTCCTAAGTTTTTTAATTATTTCTTTTAATACACCAAATTTTTGTTTTAACACTTTTATCCTCTTAACCCGTTTTCTCAATATCTTGTTTTCATATTTTAATTTTCTGATTTTATTGTTGCCTTTGCCTTCTTTTCTCTTATGTCTATGGGGAATTTCGAGGTATTCCCCACCTTGATCAGTTGGTGACTGCTCCCATGTTTATTTTGGTTTCTCTATTTGTTCTAAAGGACTATTTACCTTAATGTGAGGTTATGGATGTTTTGTTTGTTCAAGATATGGCATCTCCATTTCAAGAATATCCAAGATAGGGTTTGAATGAGAGGAGGTTGGTGCTTGGGGTTCTCCAAACCTGTATGTTTCTTCAACAAT
The DNA here is from genome assembly GCA_009831015.1 of Picea engelmannii. Taxonomy (NCBI): domain Eukaryota; kingdom Viridiplantae; phylum Streptophyta; class Pinopsida; order Pinales; family Pinaceae; genus Picea; species Picea engelmannii. The sequence goes on from ML851700.1 coordinate 15,566, forward strand.
TGATGTCCCTAAATTTCCCAGTACTTGAGCCACATCTACTTCATAACTTCTAAAGAACTATTCTGTAAGTATTTCGAGTGATGGTTTCCTTGTCTATATATTTTCCTGAGTGTTATCATGTGAGGGTTGTTTAGTCTATACAGTTTCCTGAGTTTCTTCAGGCTGAACTGTCTTTTTACTCCTTCTTTTTGTAGTGGAGGTTTCAGGGACAACAATTGTTCTTTTTCTCTTCTTCTTTGATGTTTCTTCCTATATGGTCTGATTTTCTTCCAGTTAGATGGGGTCTGCTTCAATTTCAGGCTAAGGTACTGGAACTTCCATTTGGGCACTATCTCCTCCTACCTAGGCTACCTTAATTCCTTGTGGGGGAAATTCATGGTGCATTTCGAGTTGTTCAATTTGTAGGGGCTCAATCAAATATCCCCAAGTGATTTTTGTTTGGCTAGAGGCCCTGTTTACTATTAATTTTACTATTCCATGCTGACTAATTATATTGACATGGTCTTTGGCCTTTTAGGTCCTTGCAGCAACTTCATGCAACATGGCATTTAGAAAAAATGGAAAATTTATTATTAACCTCTGTTTTAGTGTTGCTATAAGTTTGAAGTGGTGCGGTTTCATCACATCGTATCTCCCATCACATGTGATATATCTCTAAATTACTCCTAATAGCTCCATCCATGGCTCGCTGAGAGCAATGAGGTTGAGTCCTTTCCCTTTTTTATCGAGTTCTTCTCCTGGTTCTGCAAAGGAATCCATAGTCTCCTTGAGTGTTGGGTATTTCCCGGTCCATTGTGTGCCTTCATTTGGGAGTCCTATTACCTCCGCTATGATTTCCTCAGTGACTAGAATTTGTATGTCTCGAATCACCAAGACTCCCCTTATTAATTTAAAAAAAAATGCTAGCGTGATATTTATGTCATATCCCTGCAATCTATTGAAATATTATGTCCACCCCAAATGATATAAGATTTCCCTTGCTTGGTTGGTTATTTGCAGCAATGTGGGCTCTCGATGGATGCTTCAGCTGCCCATGTATTCTTCCAACAATCAACACAACTATCGTTCCTATTTGCAACTTAGTTAGACCACCAGCTTCTGAGAAAATATTACCAGAAATGGTAAAAAACACTGAACAAAAAATGTATATAGAAATATGAATTGTTCCATTCATTGTTATCATTATGATCTATCAAGAAACGTGCATAATATCCACCCCCTGATAAATTAAAAGGTCACCCTCGACCGTCAACATGTGCGAGTGTAATGATGGAAGGTAGTTCAAGTGAGGGGTAATTAATATGTCGTCACCACCACTGGGAGAACAATCATTAATAACCTTGAAAAGCACTTTAACGGTAATCATGAACAATAATCACTCTTTTGTTGGAAATATACATTCAAATACCTATATTCAAAAATGTTTTAAGGAAAAATATTCCAAGTAATCTAAATTTGTTCACGTGTTAGAAATATTCCACATGTCATAACTTTGTTACTTTCCATTGTTATTGAATATAACAAGAATGATAGCTTCTTTTTAAGAAAGGAATTCTAGGAACACAAAAACAACTTAGTGTATTTAAGATAAACTTCCATACCACAGGCAGAGCCACTGCTGCCAGCAAGGATCCATAGCCTCGACGGGGTTGGATTTTAACCCATAGATGAACCCATATCCTTAATAAATAGTTTGAATCTTCTTTTCCAAAAAATACCACTATCCTGGTTTTGTATCCAGATAACGATAATGCCACTCACTAGATTGTAACCTAAGTGAACAAGTCGTCTCGTGATGAGACCTCTTGTCCTTTGACAAAAAAATGTCAAAGGCCATTGCCTTGATGTGGTAGCCATAGTGGGAATTTCACTTATCTTATTATATTATAATCGTGGTAGGTTGGATCATGATGAGACCCCCTATCCTTTATGGGAGAAGTTTTATTTTCTTTCTTTCTTTATTTTTGTTTTCCGGTTTTTTTTTAGGCTTTAATAATAATAATCTATTTTTAAGGTCATGGCCAAGCCACACCAAAATGGTGTATGATACCCCCTTGTTTGTGGGACAAGGGACCCCCCTCTGCCCAGTGATTTGACTAGTAAAGTCTATGGAGGTATACATACCCTACCCCCCTCTGGATTTGAACTTGTGACCTCTTAATAGGAAACACATGTTCTTAACCATTAAACAAGGCTCATATATTTCTTAAGAGTGAGGGATGGAGTAAGAAGTGTAAGAATGCCAAGTAAAAATTTTCCTTAGACTTCTTATTATGATATGAAGGAAAATTATCATTCAAGGAAAATTATCATTCAAGTATATATAGGGGAAATAAATGAATTATGGTGGTTAAGGATTATGAACAATATTAAGATAATTCAAAGAAATCAATCTAAAAAACAATTTGTTAAGGTATGCTAGATAGTCCACAAAATAAAATGACAAATTGTTACTATGATAATTAGAAGTTGTTTTGAAAGTTAGTGAATTTTGTACCCAAAGGAGTGGCTAAACATATCATAAGGACATGTTGGTGAAAAATCATTATTTTCAAAGGAAAGGAACAACAATAGGAACAATCGCAAAAGGAATAGTAGTTGTTCCTTTTAGAATGAACAGTGCTACCCGAAAATAAGGGATGGAATTCGCGACAAAGGGAATGACAGTTGTTCTATTCAAATGAACAATACGACTCACAAAATGGAATGACAATCACAACAAAGGGAATATCATTTGTTCCGTTCAAATGAACGACACTTCCCGCAAAGGGAACAACAATCGCAACAAAGGGACTAACAGTTCTTCCATTCAAATGAACGACACTACTCAAAAAAGGAACAACAATCACAACAAAGGGAACAACAATCGTTATGTTCGAATGAATGGAAATAATGATGTTCAATTTTTAACCATCTAATTAAGTAATTGGAAACCTCCCACATACATTTTTGTTCTAGTGAATCTAGGATTGATTAGTCATCAAATAAATTCATTCAATTTTTATGAGTAGGTTTATTCAATGCTCAAAGTATTTGTATGGTTTGTTAGTGTCATGCATTCATTTTCTATTTATTACAGTGACACATTCTTTTAGTGCAATCGCTCGAATTTTTGTTGCGGAACATGACATATTCATTTCCTGTGTAAAACAAGGTTTATATTCGATGGATTTTTCAAAGTGAGATAGGAGAAATTTGAATTTTGAATAAGGAACAGAAAAGAGTTCTAATTATATTCATTACAGTCATCTTTTCTAGTTTTTTCCTCCAAATTTTCTTATAATGACTTTCCTATGAAGTAAAAAAAACTAAAAACTCAATCAAATATTTAAAGAAAACTATATACAATATGTACAGTTCTTGAAGAACAACAATTTCATGGAACTGAAGTTGTTGGGTTACCTTCCCAACCAGCTAAAATTTCAACAGTAGGATCATTACTTACTTCTTGGAAAAATGATTCTTTTGAAGCGGTTGATGGTAGATTCGTAGTCGATGTCCATTTATCATAAAGGAGAACCAGACCCATCGATGGTAACTAAAGTTATAGTTCCATTATCATGAACCTCATTGATTTCATATGGTCCAAACCACCTTGTCTACAATTTTCCAGAAAAATCCTAAAATTTGGAATCATAGAGAAGCACTCAATCACCTTTCTGGAAAGATTTAATCTTGATATGCTTACTGTGCCAACTAGCTCTCTACTACTGAATAAATGTTGTGCACTGAAGGGAGAACATGCATGATTCATCTAACTCATTGAGTTGTTGTAAGAATTGTGTGTATGCCTCCGTAAGATCCAGTCCAATTTCATGGGCCATTCTTAGAGTCTTGATCTCAAATTCAATTGGAAAAATAGGTTCTTTGCCAAAGACTAGATGATAAGGAGAGTATCCAGTAGTGTTACGCCATGTTATATGGTAGGCCCATATGGAAGCTCAACTGCCCAATTTTGACTGCTTGTTGAGACTATTTTTGTCAAGATTTCCTCCAAGACTTTATTGGTACTTTCTACTTGTCCATTTTCCTGTGGGTGGTATGGAGAGGTAACTCTGTGTTTAATATGATAATTGCATAGAGTGGCCATGATTTGATGAGCTGTAAATTGAAAACCTCCGTCAGTGATTAATTCCCTGGATAATCCATAGCGTACAAATAATTCAAAGAGAAACTTAATGACCTCTTCCTCAGTTGCGTTTGGCAAGGCCACTGCTTCTACCCATTTGGTCATATAGTCTGTTACAACTAGTATATAAGCTTTCTGGTTTGATTTTGGGTTGAAGGGGCCAACAAAATCCAGTTCCCATCTCTCGAAAGGTTCTTCCACCACTTGTGCTTGTAGGGTAATTTCATCATCTTGGCATAGTCAACCCATCCTCTCACAGTTGTCACAGTACTGGACATACTTCTTTGCATCTTTAAATATTGAGGAACAATAATAGACCATCTGTAAGACCTTATGCCCATTTCTATGGTCTACAAAATTTCCGCCACATGGCTCATCGTGACTCACCTTCAAGACATTGTAAATTTCATCATCTCCAACACATCTTCGGATCTGAAGATCAGACCCTATGTGGAAAATATATCCACCGGTCTAGGTGAATCGTGCACTGCACTAAACGATTAGTTTCCTTTCTCTTGATGACAGGTGTGCTGATATTTTCCCAGCTTCCAGATAATTCACCACTTCAGCATACTAAGGCGTCTTAATAGTGACAACGAACAAGTGTTCATCAGGGAATTGGTCTTCAATTATCAAAGAGTTATCTGTTTTGGGTACGCGAGACAATAAATCTGCAATGAGATTCTCTCTTCTGGGTCGATCCTTGATGGTGATGTTGAATTCCTACAATAGTAATAAACATCGAGTAACCCATCCATTATTAATAGGTTTGTTAGCTAAATATTTAATAGAAAAATGATCAGTATACAAAATAACTGGATAGCATGTTATATAGTGGCGCAATTTATTAATAGCATGTATAACGACTAAAAATTATTTTTCTTTTACTATGTAATTTAATTCAGCGAGAGTAAGATTTTTTCTAATAAAATAAATAGCATAAGGTTTCTTGTCTTCTTCCTGTCCAAGGAAAACGCCTATGGTGATATCTGATGAATCTGTAGAGATGTGGAATGGCAATTTCCAATTTGGTCCTATTAGCACCGATGTTGTTGAAACCAGCCTTTTGAGTTCTACAAATGCAACATCACACTTATCAGACCACTGGAATTCCACATTACCAGTTAAAGCATGTAAAGGTGCAGCTATTCTTGAAAAAGTTTCTATGAATCTGCGATAATATCATGCACATCCAAGGAAACTACGTACCTCAGTTTGTGTATGAGGTGTAGGAAGATTAAGGATTACCTCTATTTTTGTTGGGTCTACCTTGATTCCATCTACAGAAACATAGTTTCCTAGTACCACACCTTCATTCATCATCATATGACATTTCTCATGACTCAAACATAGCCTGGTAGCAATGCATTATTTCAACACCTTCTCCAGATTACTTAAAGCTTGATCAAAGTCAGTGCCATAAGGGGTGAAATCATCCATGTAAACTTCAAGTCCTTCATTAATCAAATAATCACATATGCTTAAAATATCTCTCTGGAATGTAGCTAGAGCATTACATAACCCAAAGGGAAATACTCTATATGCGAAGGTACCCCGGGGACATGTAAATTTAATTTTATCGTGGTCTTTTGGAGCAATCTGAATGTGATTATAACTGCTAAAGCCATCTAGGAAGAAGAAAAATTACTTCTTTGCTAAAGTATTAAGGACCTGATCAATAAAAGGTAGAGGAAAGTGGTCCTTCTGGGAAGATTTATTAAGTTCTCTGTAGTCTACATAGATCCACCACTTTCCATTCTTCTTGGGGACGATTACTAGTGGATAGACACACCGGCTATTTGAAATAGGATATATGAAATCTACATCCAATAGTTTATGTAATTCTTCTTTAACAATGTCCCTGAAGGTGAGGATTTAATATTCATTGTGGCTATCGGATGGGTCGGGCATATTTTTCAATATATATATGATGTGTACAGAGTTGGGGATCAATCCCCTTCATGTCGGGATACTCCCAATCAAAATTCTATTGATATTTAGAAAGGATCTGAATCAATTTTTGATGTTGTTTCTCATCCAGATTAGCATTAATATTCAAAAACCTCCCTGGTGCAACTTCAACTGAAATGTTGTTATGGATAGCAGTAGTGGTAATCTGTTGCTCCATCAGTTCTCCCAAAGGATATCCCTATGATTCATTATCTAAAACAACTTTTAGAATTTGATATGTTGGATTTCCTATAACGGCTGGGTTGTTAATGAAGCTACTGATCACATCATATTCTAGTTGGTTTTTGATCCCAAGAGCTACTTCCAGTGTGAGAGGAGATCATAGGTTTTCTTCTATATATCTAGGTGGTTACAACTACTGATGTATAATAGGAAAACTCGGTTTAGCTGGAGGATACATGGTGATTTTCTTTGTAGCATTTCCTCTAGCGATTGTCATGTTTCCTGTGCGACATCCTATGTATGCATCTGTTATTGCTAGACATGGTCGACCCAATATCAATGGGTGTCCATTGAGTCTAATTCTTGGGTTGATAAATAGGAAATCAGTTGGATATTCCCAAGAGTTGACCAAAATTTCTATATCTTGTAGTGTGCCAACTGGTTTAACCACTGATCTATCAGCTAGTTCTAACATAATCGAAGTAGGTTTGAAGGAGGTGATACCCATGACATTACAAGTCTCGATGGTCAGAATGTGAATGGTTGCCCCCAAATCCACTAGTGTATTTGGAAAAACACATCCATGTATCTGAATTTTTACCACAGGATTCCCTGAGCCTGTATACTTGATCGGATCTTGCTTTCCTAGAATAAGATCGGACAGAGTTCCTACCACATGAAAAAATGACAGAATTTTAGTTTTCCTTGCGATATTCTTCCCACATAATTCTTTAATTGTTTTGGCATAAATTGGGATGTATTGTAGAGCCTGTAGGAGTGGGATCTTAACATATATATTCTTTAATTCCCGGACAATATCTAAGTTAGGATACACAACTAGTTTTTCTATCATTAGCCTCTTGGTAAATGGGGGAGGAGGAATTATGTCTTCATCAAGATTTTTTTGCTCGACTATGTTTTCTCCATGTTATGTTTCTTTTGTTATGACCATAGTTGATGGTTTTATTGTTGGTTGTATATTATTCTCATTCTCATGTTCTTGGTGAATGTTACTCTCTTCAGGAGAAATTATACACCCTGACCTCAACTAGAGTTCGTTGCACCCTACAGAGTTGATTTCACCCTCAAAATTCTCGACAATTTGCACCAGATGGGTTGGTCTATTGTTCGAATTCGGTTTGGGTTGAGCTCGTAGTTGAGAGCGCATTTGAGGTTGATGGTTCTGAGGTAATTGAAGTGGATCTTGTAAACTGGGTTGAGCTTGAGGAACCATCCCCATGGGTTGATTGGTCATTCCCATGGGGCATTGCCAGTTTTGATTCTAATTGGGGGCTTGGGCAGTTGTGTTAGTCCAATGTGAAGGATAAGGGTTATTATTTGAATTCTTCCAATATGGGGTAGGGTATTGCAAGTTAGGCCAGGTGAGATTTGCAGCTAGTTGATTTGGCTAGGGTGCAGTAGAATATCCTTGGGACTGCGAGGTGGGGTTAGCGAATGATTGGCCCTGCCACGTGTTTCTAGTATTATGTTGTTGATTATACTTCCCAAAAAAGAAAGAAGAGGGATATTGTAGAGTACCTACGGGATGAACTTTCCATTAGCGATGCTGAGCCATCATATATATTTGTTTTGTTTCCTCTTCTGCTTCTTTAAATACAAGTTTTAGTCTTAGGAGTGATGTACATTTCTCTATCGCATGGTCTTTGGCATAGATGGTGCAAATCCAAACCACATCCAAGGGACATTCTATCGGACCATGTTTCCTTCTGCATTGGTGGAAAAATATAGCCAACAATTGTTCTCCTGCTACTTGTTTCTATTTAACATGTAGAACATCCAATTGTGTAGTTAGAGTGCTCAAAATGTTTCTTTTAAATTTTTCTAGAAATTTACCAACTTCTGCTTGGGTGACACCCCCACTATTAATGTTGCTATTTCTGGTGAGGGGAGCACGTATTCCTGATCTGGTTCGTGTACTTCCATGTGAAAACCTGATGCACAATTGGATAATGTTATCATATGTTTCTTGATAAATATCACCTTTTCCCATTAAATTCAATGTTTCTACCCATTCATCCTTCATACCTTTTATCAGAGTGGCTTTAAGTACCTCACCTGGTAGTGTACCGTAAGGTGATCTATGCAATTTATATTGAAACCTTTCAACATATTCTTCTAGTGTTTCATTTTCTTTTTCATTCATTTGAAAGATTTCATCTTTTAAATCCCCGATTCTACAGTAGTCTTGATATTTTCTAAGGAAGGCTTGTTTCATCTCATCCCATGAATTTATAGTTCCTCCCCCTAGTCCCATAAACGATCGTAGAGATTCTCCTTTCAAAGTGGAAGGAAATAATTTTAGTTTATGGGGTTTAGACGTGTATTCATAGCCTCTACACGGAACATCAAACTTGAATAAGAATGAATTAGGGTCCTCTGATATCAATCCATGAAAGTTTGGAAGATTATGTAGTGGAATGGCTTTCATTGGGGTATTAGCAACTGGATCAACTATACGATATTCCAAAGTGGAAGTCTAGGTGCGTGGTTGATTTGGATGTGCCATCTAGTCGAAAATATGACAATAACCTTCAGGTACTTCTTGGTCCAGGTGTTATATTCGAGGTGGTTGATTATTTGGTCCCTCGGGAGATTTAATCGCACTGCCTATATCTGGGATTTCATGTGTTCCTTCTCCTAACAGAATCACATGAGATCCAGGTTCAAGTGGTGGTGGGTTTGCCTCAACAATTCCACTGGTCTCCCCTTCCCCTTCTTCCAAATTACAAGAATGTCCCTCTTCTAAAGGACTGAGAGGAAGAGTATGTGTATTTTGGAAACTTTTCTCAATCCCTTCAATATCTCTATGAACCTCAACATGAGCTGCAGTTGGTGAATTTGTTTCTTGAGGGATTTGGGTGGATCCTTTTCGAGGTCCAACCAAGGCTTGAGATTCACCTTTTTAGATAATTTCGTCTATGAAATTGATCCTTCTAGGGGGCATCCGGCCCTAGGATTTTGTAGTTTTTGGTGGGGGTTTTAATTTTTCAGGTTCTTTCTTCTTAGTCATACACACTCACACAAAATTATATGCACCTATATAACCTCTATGCATCAGCTGAAGGTAGGTGTTGGCACAATCATATTACTTGTTTCTTACGTAGGTTCTTACCTTCTGTTTTAAATACCTCATCCTCCAGAGACGCAACCTATGCTATCTTTGACATTCTCCCTGATAATGACGCCAAAATGTTGGGCTCTAAAGATGTCCTAAAAACAACCTTATTATGACATTAATTTATCAACTGAGGATTCATCTTTTCTTTCAAGAATATCAACAAAGTCTATGCAGGTAGATGTAGAGGTTAAAATCATATATTTAAAGAAAATATGAGTTTAAAAATAATCAAGTTCCCCACACATTCATTAAAAACTATGAAACTAAGAACTCACTCAACAGAATTGTAATCCGATTACTAACACATTGTGAATCAAAGATACTAATTAATTTGTTGAATTCATCTAACTAAGAAACAATAATTTAATCTGTGAAAACACGTAATGAACCAAAATATCAATGATTATTTAACATGTTGGAAAAGAAATAGTGAATGACTGTAAAATTAAGAAGGAACAACAAATGTGAATTTAAGCGAAAGGAACAACAAATGCAAATTTAATAAAAGGAACAATGTATGTGAAAATGAGAGGAACTTTCAAGAAATAAACTACAACAGTGGGAAATGGAACAACAATCGATAACATCTATCCTCTGTAATTTAATAGAATAACCAATTTGTAAAAGAATCAACACACTCATGAATTTATTTTAACAGTTGCAAGGAAATTCAAATCACAAAACTGAAATAGAATTGATATGATTTACAGATGAAACAATAACTCCTTCCGACTAGGCCCATGGTCTTCAAAAGATACTACTGCTAAAAACTAAATTCGCAAAGATGATCAAAACGATCAAGGATTTCATTAATTCTATAATTGGTAAATCATTTACTATGGACTACTTGTACAGAGAAATTCAGAGATCTAAATGCTTGGATATATTTCTTGGATATCTCTCTATTGTTCATTATCCTCTATATATTACAATGACATGAGAAAATTAAGTTATCATGAGGATCGAGAGATCCTCGAGATTACTTTTACTATTTATAAATATTACAAAATAAAGATTCAATATTCTTCTAAACTGCTTTATGCATGATTCTTTCGATCTTCAACAACTTATGTATATTCAAGATCTCTTTAATTATCTTGAAGTAACAACAATTGTCCATTTTCTACAATAAAATCAAACAATTCAAACTGAAATTCAGAAATTATCTAATATCAATCAATAACATTTCTAGAAGACGTTTTAATCATTTTCTTTCCTAATTAATTCTAATTAATGGAAAAGTCAATCAAGAATGTATCATAAACCATGGTAATAAGGAAAATATGTGTACCTTTTTCACAACTCAACAATTGGTTTGATGAGTTTGGATTGGATTTAAGGACAACCTGAGGACCAAGAGAAGATGGTTAGACGAGAGGTAAGAACCTACGCATCCACTTTGGTGGGGTTTCTCCAAAGTCAGGTTTTCCTCTTACTTTTGGTAGTTAAAAGTTTTTGTTTCATTAGTATTATAGTTTCTTCTTTTTATGAGTAGACGTAGGGATAGTAAAGGTAGATTTATTGCCTCCAAAATTTCAGAAAAAATAGAAAAAAAAACAATAAGAAACCCCCCACACACACTAATTTAGCTAAGTTTTGTGCAGTAACAATTCTCAGAGGAGAAAGTTGAAAGGCAACAATTGAAACAACAACCAAAGGCACCAAATATGACTCCAATATTTAGATCGAAAATATAATACAACAAGCAAGAAGGGAAGAACTGGTGACCTAATCAGAAGGAGGAGCTGGAAACGAGACAGAGGTAGTGATAGAAGAAGCGTCATCTGCCATTGGGGAAACACACAAGGTATTGGAATAGTTGTATATACCAAACAACCCAGTGGTTTAACCATCACTTAGTGGGGAGACATCACCAACACCCTACAATGTGTTATTTGGAGATATGGCATATGAAGAGGGAAATGCAAACAATGAAACAGAGACATTTGGATTCCCAAAATTAGACATCGCCAGAGACGTTGCTATGAAGAATATTCCACTTTCCTCACTACCTCACTTCCATGGTATGTCAACAAAAGATCCTGATTCATTTTTGTTTGAATTTAATATACTAGGTAGGATTTATAATTACACTGATAATGCATAAAAACTAAAACTCTTTCCAACCACACTAAAATACTCAGCATTAAGGTGGTTTATGAGCCTAGGAGAACACATTATCTTATATTGGGATGGCATGAAGGAGACTTTCCTCAATAAATTTCAAGATTATTGCAGACCTAGGGATGCTAGTAATGACATATTTAAAATACAACAGTCTGAGGAGGAAATTTTGGAAGATTACCTAGAAAGGTTCCTATACAACTACCAAAAGACAAAACAATTTTCCTTAGACACAACCACAATTAGAACCATCTTCTTAAAATGTGTAAGGGATGACTGTATTGAGGTAATAAACCTCATGAGTTCTATAGATGTGTATCAGAAGCCATTTGCAGGCATTGCAAAGTATTGTAAAAGGTACTCCCACAGCCAAGCCAAAATAGGAAAAAGTGTAAGGGATCTTATAAACAAAATTACTAAACCCACACCAGGAGGTGTTACTAGGATAGAATTGGGGAATCTACTAGAAAAATTCAAAACATACATCCTCAACACCATCAGCTCCCAACTTGATACCATTAAAATTAAAAGAAAACAAGAAGAAGAAAATTCTACTTTGGAAATTTTATGTTCTCGATGTAGGAAAAGGCATCCTGAAAAGGAATGTCCTGCTAATTTTATCGAAATTTGTGGCCTCTTTATAGAATATCACCCTACCAATGAGTGCCCTTCTTTACCTAGACTAAAATCCATTTTCAAGGGAGGGGGAGAACCTCAGGAAACATCATATCCCCCCAAGAGGGCATGGAGACAACAAAATCCTAATATGTTTGTAGATCCTACCACACCATATTCACAACAACAATGGGTACCTCCAATGTCTTGCCCTCAATGGTCACCTCAACAACCACAAATCTAGCCTTCACAACAAGGATGGAGGGGGCCTACATATGGGAATGTTACCTTTCATCCAACAATATTTCCCACCTACCCACAATACCCTTCCAATATCTCTCAGTTGCTACTGGGATTTAATCCCCCTTCTCTTCCTCCACCTCCACAGCTACAACAACAACTTGCATTTCCTATGAACCCAAATCTGAAGCAACAAATGCAAGTTTCACCTATCCCAAACCCTCCTTGGCCTACCCCTATTCCTGGACAACCCATTCCTAATCCAAATAATAGAACTACACAACCTGTACAAAATCTTGAAGTACAAACCTTCCCCACTTATGTGATAACTTTTGTTTCATTTAATGGAATTGAATTAAGACCAGGGAGGGTTTTGAATAGACCAAATCCTACTATGGTTATTCAAGAAGAAGAACAAGTAGATAATCAAGCAGTTCAAAAAGAAGAACAAGTAGATAATAAAGAAGTTCAAGAAGAAGAACAAATGGATAACCAATAAGATGAAGAAAGAGACACCCTTGTATAACAGGAAATTCCTCTTCACTTTTCTCACCCAGTAGAAATACCTTAGAAAAATAATCCTCCCTCTTATCCAAAAAGGTTACTTGTGAAGAAATCTCAGGTACCTCTAGGACATAATCTAGAGACTGAACTTAGAAACATATGTGTAAATATTCCCTCACTTTAGGTCATCAAGGACATACCTATTTATGCTAATATTGTAAGGGATATTTTCATTAAAAAGTGAGAGAGGAAGAGGGAGGATCCTCTTGTTATACGGGTGGTTGGACAATTATCAAAATTTATATCATAAATTCCATATAAATATAATGATCCAAGAAATCTAGTTGTGACCATAGAGATTAATGGTGTTTCTTTTCCAAACACACTTATTGATATAGGAGCGGAAATAAATGTTATGATGGTGGACACCATGAAAACGCTGCAACTAAATCAACTAAGACCAACACAAAATTTGTTGGAATTATCAAAAAAATTAGTGATCAGCCCAATAAGAAGTCTATATGATTTAATAGTCACCTTGGCCTCTTGGGAGTATCCTATGGATTTATTAGTGATTCATCCTAAATCCTCCAAAAGAGGACACCCATTGGTGCTTGGCCGACCTTAGTTGGCCACTGCTGATGGCAATCTCCAATGGGAGTCAAAGTCAAAAACTTATCCTCTTTCCTCCTGCCCAACCAACCATTGAAGTTCCCTTCTGGTTGGAGAATCCCTTCATGGAAGAGGACTATACTCATCCCTTGTTAACACTCAAACAAGTAAAAGGAATGCAAGAGAAAACTGAAGAACATATTTTAAGACTTTTTTTGGCTAATATAGAATGCATTGAATACCCCCAATATTTTCCTGAATATACACATATATTCAGCTCTGAATTCCAAGAAATATGGCACCCCTCCACCTCTAAAGTAGCCACCATTTCAAAAGTATATGAATGGAAAGAATCAACTATCCAGGATGTTGAAATCATCCCTGGAAAATCTTTGTATATCAATGCTAGCTTAGAAACAGATCAACAACAAAAATTGATTCAAACGATTCAAGGGAAATCTGATGCTTTTGCATGGGATTACTCTGACATGAAATGGGTTCACCCAGACACTTGTATGCATCATATTTACACTAATGACCAAATTAGACCTGTTGGGAAACCCCAAAGAAGAATGAATCTAGCCTTAAAAGAAATAGTGAAAGAAGAACTCCAAAAACTCATGCATGCCAATTTTATCTACCCTATATCAAATAGCAAGTGTGTATCCCCATTAGTTATTGTCCCTAAGAAAAATGGTAAATGGATAATTTGTGTAGACTTTCGAGAATTGAACAAGGCTACCTACAAGGATTACTTTCCTTTGCCTTTCATAGATCAGGTCTTTGACACTTTGTCTGGGAAGAGGTATTTTTCTTTCTTGGATGGGTTTAGTGGTTACCATCAGATCCAAATTTCAGCAGAAGATCAGGACAAAACCACATTTACTTTCCCATGGGGTACCTATGATTATAGGGATCTTCCTTTTGGTTCATGTAATGCCCCTGGTACCTTTCAAAGTTTTGTCTTGGCCATCTTTTCTTATTTGAACCATGACTGTGTAGAAGTCTACATGGATGACTTCACAATATATGGGGATGATTTCCAACAAGCATTGGACAATTTGGAGAAAGTATTGATTAGGTGTAAAGAAACCAACCTTTCCCTCAGTCATGAAAAATCTAGAATGATGTTCACTGAAGGAATTATTTTAGGACATCACATCTCTGGTACTAGAATAAGGGTATACCTTGATAATATTGACATCATTTCTCAAATAAGAATGCCTAGCTCACAGAAATAAATCATAAGATTTTTAGTGCATGTCGGTTACTATAGGAGGTTCATTCAGAATTTTACAAACCTAGCTTCCCCGCTGTTAAAACTGTTAGCAAAAGAGGCTGAATTTTTTTGGAATGAACAATGTCAAATCTCTTTTGAAATTTAAAAAAAAAAGCTTTCAAGTGCCCTTGTTTTAAGAGGACCAAACTGGTCTCTTCCTTTTCATATCTGCACGGATGCCTTAGATACTACTTTGGGGGATGTCTTATGACAAAGGGAAGGCTAGATTCCATATGCTATATACTTTGTCAGCAAAAATCTTCACCTACTAAAGTAAATTACACTGTCACTGAAAAATAATTCTTGTCAGTAGTACATGCCATTAATAATTTCAGACACTACATAACAAGGTATGAAGTTTTTGTACATACAGACCACTCAACCATCATATTTTTTATGAACAAACATGTTACAAATGCTAGAGTGACTAGATGGTTGTTATTACTGCAAGAAATCAATATCGCCATTATTGATAGGCCTGGAAGAGATAATTTAGTTGTTGATTTATTGTCTAGACTCATTCATGCAGGTGATAATGCAC
>ML851701.1:0-20147 GCA_009831015.1 Picea engelmannii
TACAACCTCTGTGAGCCTAGTCAAGCCTTGTGAGCCATGAGCAAAAGTCAAGGCATCTAGCAAAAGTTAGGTTGAATATAAAATTCCTATGAGCTAGAAACAAACAATATTCCTAATATTGCAAATGATATAAATGTATTGATATAGTGCATTGGCATGCGTAACATTATCCACCATGAAGTTAAATTCGAATTGCATTGTAAAGAGTCGATTTGTAGAAGTCAAAGTTGCATGTCTAAGTCAAAGACAATGTTGTCAAGTTGTCGCGTGTTGCATGTTGCATGCATGACATGCATTGCATGCATGCATGACATGGATGACATGTGCATGCTAAGTTAGTATGCATGCATGCCAAGTCAAGGGTGAGTTGTAACTGAAGTCTCAAGTCTAGTTCTATTTTCGAACTAAAGTGTGAAGCTGAGTTATGTTAAGCATGCAAACAAGTTCCTAATTCGAGCCATCTACTTCTCCTCTTAATTCCTTTATAAGAAGAGGTCGACCCCTCTCTTTTACACAGTTCATATGCAGGTTAAAGGTGAAACATATTAGAGGTGCATATCAGTGATACAAAGGCAACATATTAGAGGCACATATCACTGATATAGAGGCAACATAATAGAGGTGCATATCAACATATAGAGGCAACATATAAAGGCACATAACAATGCTGTAGTAACAACATATAGAGGCACATATTAGCATATAGAGGCAACATATAAAGACACATAACAGTGTTGTAGTAACAACATAATAGAGGCGCATATCACCATATAGAGGCAACATACAAAGGCGCATAACAATGATGTAGTAACAACATATAGAGGCAACATAATAGAGGTGCATATCAGTGATATAGAGACAGATATTGAGGCACATAACAGTGCTGTAGAGGCATCATATCAGAGGCGCATTTCCGTGCTTTAGAGGCAACATATCAGAGGCACATATCAATCAATTAGAGGCATCTTCAACAGCCCATATCAGAGCTGATATATATCAGTCTTTGAAAGCAACTTAGATACATCTATATCAGCAAGGTCTCTTAGTTCTCTGTCAGGTCAGAGTCAACTTGGCAAGCTCTTTAAGAGAAGAGTATTCATGGTGGATATTTGTAAGTGATCTTACGTTATTAATGCAATAAAGGAATATCGTTTGTTGGTGTTTTTCTCCCTGTACAAGGTTTTCCTAGGGTACATGTGTTGTTGATGTGCATGCTTGTGTATCTACATGGTTATTACTATTCAATTATGATTCTATATTGTTGAAATGTATTAAGTTGGAATCAAAGTGTTGAAGAAAATAAAGAAATAATCCGCATAAGAAATCAAGCTCATAATTTAACAAACTGGACATACAATCATCCGTAATAAAATAAATAGGGCGATACGATCCCCACTCCACCTTAAAATAATGCTGAAAACAAAATCCATGTGTTTTAAGCAATCAAAGATGCATGAAATCAAGATTATTCTAGACATGAAAATAAAATGCACGAAAGTTAACAACTAACATGAAAAAACGCTAAAGCAAAGTAAGGAAAGGAAACACACAATCTAAACTACTGCTCAAATGAGATTATTCATCCTACTCTACTCTATTTAGTATGTGAAAATGAAAACGGTAGGTGTAATCATACAACCAATGGAGCCATGTGCACATCTCATCAAATCCACAACCTCTTCCCTTGCGTTTGGTCATTAACCAAAACGAGGAGATGCTCTTCACCAAGTAAAAATAAGCCTGAAAATACATGATGTGATGGCTACAATAAGAAACTACATCATAAGCATAGTAGTCCATACAAGAATCTATAAGATAGTGTCATATCCCAACACATTCCATGTCAATCCAATGTTGAAGATGGCTGATATAAGGTCTTGTTAGCACACTTTTTCACCCTCCAAGCAGATTTGATATAATTAAAAATCAGCGATGGAAAAGTGGCTAATTCAAGGAGAGAATGCCCCAATTGTCACAGGAAAACGTCCTCTCTGTTCGGGCTGGTTCGTGCCAACCTCAGGGGGGAGTCCTTAAGTACCGAGCTGCTGATATTGAATCTGATTTTTTGCAAAAACACACACAAAAAACAACAAATATGCCTTGGACAACGTGTAAACACCCCACCAAGGCGTTAGGAAAAGATAGTTCAAATTCGCTTGGAAGGACCCTGTGGTGTTAGCGTGAGAAAGATCAAAGAAATAAAAGAGAAAGACCACTTAAAATATAGATGAATATCACAATAAATGGCTATGAACTACTAATTGAATGCATAAAGAGAGATCACATTACTGACAAGAGTGAAAGCTTGAAAGTAAGCACGACACTTCTTTATTAATCGCTGCCAAAGGTTTGATTACACCAATTCAACAAGCATAAGAACCGACATTATGATTATCTTCACAGAAAGAAAGAGTAGCTAGTCTAAGACGAATGAGAAGAAAGAAAGAGTAATGAATGCTGCTGCTACAAAAATCCGACCTTGAACAATGAAGCTAACACTCCAATACATAGGCTAGTGAGGGCACACTTCCCAATAACAACCAAGAGGGCACACATGTGGGTAAAAAAGGAAGGAAAGGTGCATGGCAAAAGAAGTAAGAGTGATGTGAGCATGCACATGAGGAAAGAGGAGTGAGAGATAGTCAACTCACACGTGGAGGGTCTTGGGTGCATGAGAAACTAAAATAGGCACATATGAGAACAAGAGAGCGCATGGGAAGTGAATACACCCTAATTTTTGGGGAGGAGCACTAAAGAACGAGTGAGGGAGAATAGAGGAAGATAACGTGCATTAGTTATTGAATGTGCTAGAAAATAGGGGAGAATAAGAAGTGTGCTAGGATTTAGGGATTTAGGAGAAATATGCGTTAGATAAATAAGGAATAAGGAGGAGAATAGGGATAATTTTAGGGATAATTATGCTAAAGAATAGGAATTTAGAATGGGAGGCGCATTAAAGAATGAATGCACTAGAAAATAGGGAAAAATGGAGGTGCATTAATGCTAAAAAATAGAGAAAAGGGAGGTTCATTAGGACAATGCCCTAGAAAATAGGGAGACAGAGGAATTAGGATAAGAAATAGGGAGAAGGGATGCTAAATAATAGGGAAAATGGAGGCACATTAAGACAATGTGCTAGAATTTAGGGAGAGCTAAAAATTAGGAAAAATGGAGGCTCATTTAAGACAACGTGCTAGGAAATAGGGAGAGAAAAAGGTGGAGGCTCATTTAAGACAATGTGCTAGGAAATAGGGAGAGAAAAAGGTGGAGGCTAGAAAATAGGAAAAATGGAGGCTCATTTAGGACAATGCGCTAGAAAATAGGGAAAATGGAGGCTCATTTAGGACAAAGTGATAGAAAATAGAGAAAATGGAGGCGCATTAATGCTAGAAAATAGGGAAAAGGAGGTGCATTAAATGGAACTTAGGGAATATGCATATGATGGAAGAAAAATGCACCCTAATTAATAGGATCCAAGGAACATGTGTGAAATTAAAGGATAACTAATGCATGGAAAGTGAAATAATGATTAGTGAAGTGAAGGATAAGTAAATTGAGCTTTAATTAGCCCAATATTACCCATGTGATGTGCCACCTCATCCACACACATCCCTCATCAATTATTTTTCAATTAATTGCTTCATTCCTTGTAAAGTGCTCCACCTTCATTAATTAAGCCACCTAGCTGCCACATGTCACATTGCATCATTGCCATTTGTTGGAATCTGACCTTGCCACTTGTCACCTTTGGAGGCAACCACCCCTGCTATAAATAGAAACTACTAAAAATAGGGGACTGACCCTGTTATCGCACAATCTGTACTTGCCCAAATCCCAAGGCAAGTGAATGCAACATTGGCGCAACAGGGGGTGACCTATCACTGTCACATTAATAGGAAACCCCTTTCTATTTAGGAGTATATCAAAGTTACCCCAGGGGAGTCGTCCCTAGTGACCTAAAGGGATGATGAGACTAAGGAAATGATGCAATAAAACCCCCCTCTCACTGGTCACTCAAGTCAAAAGGTTCTTAAGGTTTTTAAGGGATGAAGCAACGATAAAAATTGAGTGTACCTGCCCAAAGAAAGACAACAAAGAAAATATGGCATATTTCAAGTACACAATATGATGTTAGTGCTTCTTAAGACCATGAACTTTCAAAAACTAGTCTAGCTGATATAAAGTTGCAACAATGTAACAATTTACAACAACAATAATTATTTTGTAACAACCACAAAAATAGTGCCTTGAAATTGCTTGAAAAAGACAAGAAAATGTAGCTTTAACTATGTTGAATGATAATTAATTGTTGCAAGAAAATTTTGCAATGTCTAGGTATCATTTAAGGTCACTTGTAGAGAATTCATTGTAGTTAGATGGCTGTAGCAATCTTTTGTAACAACAAAAAATTCTAGTGCTCAAAATTGCAAGGAAACACCATGTAAACTTAGCATTTATCTAGTAGATTGATTGGCAATTGTCACAAGCAATTTCCGAGTGAGCTAAGTGCAAGTTATGTAGGTGAATGCAGTAGATTAGCATGAATTAGTATGGCTGTAGAAGTGATTTGCAACAACATCAAGTTAGCTAAGGAATAAGTCTAGTTTAGGGTTAGTAAAATTTAGCAAAAGCTTCAAGGAAGAAGGTTTGAGTGCTTGTTTGATCAATCCTTCAATAAGAGAGAGACTAGAAATAGTGCCTTCTAGGGCTTATGGAGTCAAGTGGAGGCTTTTTCTAAGGCTGCAAATCAATTTTGATAGTGCACAAAAGTCTAAGAGGGAGAATGCGTAGGAGAAGTAGTAACTTAAGTCCCCCTATGCATTTTCCTAAAGAAACAAGATACTAGGGTGTAGGCAACTCTAGGCCCTAATACCTTGCTCTCCTTAGGTTTCTTATGGGAAAAACTTAGGAAAATATAACTAGTTCAAAACCTTAGAGTGCTAGCAAATTAGGGCTCTAGGGTTTTACTAATTACTAGATCAAATCAACGAGAAGTTTTGGTAAATAGAAAATAAGAAAGTAGCAAATTAAGTTCCTTACTTCAAGCATTAAGTATACCATACAATCTCATAATATTGTATGAGCAAATAAAACGATACATAAACCATTCAATAAATGACAAAAATGCAGATTTTACCTACTTGCACCAAGAATAATCATGAAAATACCATGCAAGATCACCATAAAAGCTTCCAAGATTGATCCACTTGCAAAAAATCAGCCTTATACAAGAGTGTGCCTCACAATTTCAGCCAATAGCCCTTCTAGGGAAAAAATTTCAGACCTCTCCTCTTGTGTGAGGGGTTGTGATGATAAAAATGAATCTACATTATGTTTATTTATACAAAACTTGTGACCTTTAATTAATTTCAGGTCAAATAAAGGTCGACCTGGCCAATTTACAAATAAATTCAAATTAGACATAAATAAAATTAATTAGTATCTAAAAACATTTCCAAGGGTGACGTCATGCCCTTCTAGGGTGACGTTGAGCCCCTAAGGTGGAACATTGGGCTCTAGATGTTGAACGTTTGGCCTCCAAAGGCCCTGGATGATGCCCACACGTGCCAAATAGCTCACAACTGCCCTCAAAATGAAAACCATAGCTCTAGATGACGTGCAAGGTCATGATGGTGACATCATGGGCTCTCAAAGGTCAATGTCCAAGTGGAAAAGCAAGACCCCCCTGGGTCTAGGTTTGACAGGGTGCCTCCAAGGTGATGTCCTTCTTTCTTCCTGGTGCAAATATCTGATGTCTGTTTTCCCCTAGCTGGGGTTACAACATCCATATGTGGGCTTTTAGCCCCAAGAAGGTCCGAGATAATGATTCCCCGATGTGTACCTGTCCACTTGACAAGGTCCTGCAACAACAACAAGTACACCCTCTAGGGGTTCACAAGTCACAGGGATCATAACATGTAAATCACATCCAATAATTAAATTACCCAAATATGTGCATCAAACTCCCCTTTACCTAGACAAATGCTCAAAGACGTTATGCAATCTAACAAGTCAGGTTTGGAGAAGGTCATAGGGTGTCCTATTGGGATAATCCTCCTTAAGTTTGGGTGTTTCCTAGGTGAGAACCAATCCAGGTCATGTAATTGTATGTGGTGGTGTGGGGTAGTGTTTGAGCATGGGGTGCAGTGATAACAGGGAAGTGTAAATCTTACTTGTGGGTGCCTTTGTAGAGGGCTGTTGGCCCTTGACCAAGTTTTGAAGAATACTTGATCATATTTGACCACTTTTGGGACTGCGACAGTTTTCCAAGGAAGGAGTGCAACGTGAAGTGGAAATTAAGGAAGCAAGACCTATTTTTGGGTCCATTTTAGGGTTTTGGGTTGATGTAACGGGAAAGGGAAGTCAGCTCGTGGGTTTACCCACGCCTAGGCCCATTTTGTAATCTATAAATAGGCAATGTAAATAGGGGAGAGGAAGTATGATAGTAATGTAGTACATCTATGTGATGTATAGCTGAAAGCTTACTGCTAGTAACTGGATCTGTGTGATCGAATGTATCTTAGAGTGCTCTGTGCATGAGATCAAAAAGCTAAGTGCAAGTTGCTGTAGTCTTGTGCTGAAGAGAAAGGAAGAAGGATCTAGTGAGCTGCGCAGATCTTCTGTCCTGTGTGAAGTAAGGGTCATTGAAGCTCTGTGTTGTAACTGCTTGATCAAGATAATATAAAAAAGACTTTGTAGACGTAGCCCCAGGGTGGGGGTGAACCACGGTAACTATGTGTATGGTGCTTTGTGCTTCAATCTAATGTGTTTATCTCTTCCTTGGATAAGTGCTTGATGTGATTAAGTAGATCTAGTTAAGCTCTGTGCTGATGATATATGAATGAACGTTAGATCTGATATATAAGATGCTTAGTGCTTGATCTGTTGAATCTAACCTATATTTCCATGGCTAAGTACTGAATCATATTTAGTATAAGTATTCACTGCAATGCTCTGTGCTATCTGTGAAGTACCAGACGGGTTAAATATTAATGAAGAATCTATGCTAAGTGCCCTGTAAAAGATATAATCACAGATCAGTGTCCCAACTAAGGTTGCATACATCTGAGTCCTGCAACCACCCCTGCCTCTACCTCGGGCGAGACTTCATCTGCTTTGTAGGTGTTGTCAAAAGGGCTGGTAGTTAGGGGTTTGTTGGTGCGCTCTTGAGCGTTGAACCCTGGGTCTGCCCCTGTGACAACAAATGGTTCCGTTGTTGGGACAAGAACTGTGATTGCTGGGAACAAAAGAAGAAAAATCTTTGTGCGACCTAAGTTCTGTGCGTAGATCTGTTGCCCTAGTGCGCAGTATTCTACTTGACCTACAAAGCTTTGTGCCGAGAAAAAGAGGTCAGTTTGAAGGGAAAAGGTAAGATCTGCAGAAAAAGAGGTCAGATCTGAAGGGGAAAGGTCAGATCTGCAAGAAAGAGGTTGATACAGAAGAAAATAAGTGATATCTAAATGCTCTATGCTTTAAGAAAAGCAAAAGTGGAAAATTTCTGAAGGAAAAAGATCAGATCTGCAGAAAAGAGGTAAGATCTGTAAGCTCTGTGCTCTGATAACGGTAAGAATAGTCAAAAGTTCTTAGATTTGAAAGCTTTGTGCTCTGTAGAAGTAAGATAAGTGAAATTTTTTGTTTCTAAAGCATGGATCTAGGTATGTTTGATAGATTCCGTCCTAGCTTCAAAACTAGGGCATTAATAGATAAAAGAAAGTTTGATATGAATAGATCTGATAAGTATAGTGATAGCTATGTTATACCTATGCATTGAAAGAATGTCTGGACTAACAAGTGGATGTAGGATCCTTGAAAGAGTTTTTTGCAGGCTAGCCACCATGATCCTTGTGCGCAGTACAAAAGGAGTTGGGGAACATCTAAACGAAAGAGAGGATTAACCCTCTGTTATAGTTGTAGAAGACCGAGACATCTTGCTAAGGAATGCCTTGGGAGAAGACCTAGTTGCCTCTGTTGTAAGGACATGGACCATGAAGTACTGGATTTCCCTAGAATGATTGCTAGGCTTGAGAAGTTGAATATGGAGCAAGCAAACCCTGATGGAGATCAAGAGACCAAGATTATAGCAAAAACCCATAAAGAATCAGAAAAGATATTGCTACAGATGAAAGATACCTTGAATGACCACCGACATGTTAGGCTATCAGAGATATTAAAAGAAAAGGATCAAATCAAAGCAAGAATAGGGGACTTTGACATTGACTGTACTCTTGATGAAGAAACGAAAGTGAACATTATGCCAGAAAGAACTTGGGAAGCTATAGGAAAGCCTGCCATGATCCCTTCCCTAGGAGGAACAAGTTTCTTTAGAGGAAAGCTAGTAAACCTATGTGGAAGGCTCGCCCGGATACCTATGACTGTCAATGGAACTTCGACAGAGGAAGACTTTGAGATCATTAAATTTGTTGAATACAACACCCCATTTACCATGCTCTTAGGAAAACCTTGGATTGATAGAGAACAAGCCAGACGAAAAGAAGAAGAAAAAGTTTTGGAACAGAAGAAGAAAGAGTTAAAAGACTTTATGACTAGAAGGATTGCGCACTTGATTGAAGAACAAAAGAGCATATCGCATATATTTGATATTAGCAACTCCGATGTCGAAGCTAAGAGAACACTTGAGGACCCGCAGAAGATCGAGTTACCTATTTTTGATACAGAAGTAGTATTATCAAGGAACCCTGGAAAAACTTTCAACAACGCAAAGTAACTAAGACCACAAAAGATAAACATCAGAATGGTAAAAGCATTACTGAGACGAAGCTCACTGGGAAGAAGGCTAGGAAGTTAAGAAAGAAAAGGGTTAATACTGTAAGGTTACAAGAGGTTCTAGAGGATACTTCACAGCAAGAAGAATTGCAGAATTGGAGCTTCGCCGAGATATCAGAACAACGACATAGAGTACTTCGCCATGGCGAAGCAATATAGCCATTGGAACTGATATACTCGTTCGACTGCCACTCCGAACGGATTGGAAAGCAGTTATGGGTTACCACTAGACCGTTGGATAGCACCAGAATGGATAGAACGGAGTTAATAAAGGCCCCATGTCCATTGCAAGCAGACCGTTGCTGAGATTGCCTACTTAACCCATCATGCCATGCACCAAGAATACTTTTTGCTAACTGAGAATTTGAATGCGAACCCTGAGATTTACTTACCCTGAGATCATTGCCTTACTATTCACTGTAGTCTCTGAATTCCTTTTGCACCTGAGCCAACTGACCCAAGTTTGTATGTCGGACGAGCTCAGCACTGCTGAGAAAATTGTTGAAGAAGTTCTAATTGATTTAATGACTAAGAGAGTCATGTCAGAACATGAAATGTCTACAGGTGTACAGGCATCGTCCTTGGGCACACTGCCAACTTCCCCCTCCACTACTCGAGCAAGACCATCCTGACCGCCTTCGGAAAGACGATCTAAGCTCAGAAACGACTTCGCCACTATGAAGGTGATCCCAAGCATCTTGCCTAAATATATCCCACCACTAAGCGGAACAGTAAATCGAGACACTGTACCCAGAGACTTCGACTATGCTGTAGTCACTGCGTACCTCCCGAAAGGGGTGTGCGTAGTTCATGTTGACCAGGAGAAGCTCACCGCGCTGAAATTTAGTGATTTCAACCTTGGAGATCGCAAGGTATACAATATGCTAGCCCCACACAAGTACTTGAATATTACAAAATGAAAGAACCCCAAGATTGTACCGCAACAATGGACCCATAACCTTGCGTAGTCAACCCTCCTCAATGTGATGAAGATTCCACATTTCGGGAGGCATCAGGAAGTAAATGCATGTGTTAGACTGTTGCTGTCCTGCTACGATGGAGGATACCTATGGTTGGACCGCCGCATCACTGTGGATCTGATTCTAATCAATTGGATCACCGGGCTAAGCATGCAGGGCCCTGACCCGCATGAATTTTACCCTGGAAAGACCGCAGATCGCGCTCTCGCCCAATGAATAAAAGACACATATGGCGATCTAGAGAAAGGCACGTGAGGTTACAAGGTATCCTCCATTGAGAATGCAACAGTGCGTTTTGGTTGCCAGCTGATCGTAGGGAAGTTAGTTCGAAAAAACAGACGTACACAGGTGACCTGATTTGTAGTTGACTTCGCAGGGAAGTGAGTGGAGGGACTCCAAATGAACTGGGAAAAATACCTTATAAATCAGCTAGAGCTTGACTGTAGACAAGCGCAGGACCAAGGGTATGAGTTCCACTTTAGCTGGTTGCTCATACTCATCACTTTCATCGCTTGGAAACTACTCGAGGGAGCCACTTTCCCGGAGATTGAACCCTTCGAACCACTGGCCGCAAAGTTCTGTACGCTGTGGTACTCCAGCGACATGAACAAACAGTGGCAGTCCAATGCCGTCTTCCACACTTACTACACTCAGTTGAAGAATGCTATTCAGTCTACACCGCACATCACACCCAACACACTTCATAGGTTTAGACCTTTGATGAAATTCAACGCAGATCATCACTTCACCTACATCACAACGCGTGCAGATGAGCACAAACAACAACTCCAATCATATTACAAGTTGACAGAAGATGACTTGGAGGAGATTACCAAGGAATGGTCGGCAGACCTCCTTGTTGCAGTAGACTCCGTAGAGATGTCCGATGTAGATAGCCCTCAAGCTATGTCGGATACACCAGGACCATGCAAGACTAAGAAGGATGTGGAAGTTCAATATATCCACAACACATCCACAAAGACTGCTTCGCACTCACTTGCGAAGGGAGGTGATGATGAAGAACTAGGGGGCACAAAAGTTGAACAGAGCAAAGGCGAGGTTACTCTGCCTAGGGACGAGGAAGATCCCTGCAAGAAAAGGAAGATTACCCCACCAAAGCCCTCATCCCGAAAGAAAGCTAAGGCCACCCGGACCACGCTTAAAACTACCTTTAACCCGAATGATTTCGACTTCTTAATTACCGCAATGAATGATGTTTCACTAGAGTTCGCAGAAAAGAAAGAAGCAAAGCAGGAGGAGATATTCATCCGGATCACGGGCGAACTCAAAGAAGTGCAGCAGGCACTCCAGTCCAACCAAGCAGTTTCTACAGCACCCTTAACGATGGAAATATCAGGAACAAGCGATGAGCCCACACAGTTACACCAAATCGTCGAAAAAGTCAAAGCTCGCCTTCGACGAGCTCAAGAAGACATAGCGCAAGCCACCCAGGCTTTGGCGCAAGAACATAGCACACATGGAGAACGACGGAGGAAGGTAGAACAAGAGCAGCTTGCCTTACAAGTGAAGTGGGAGGAGGAAAAAGCACAGTTACAACAGAGCAAGGACCAGTTGCCAGCAGAGCAACTTGAAGTACAGGAAAGAGTTCACAAAGCATGCGCTCTGTGACGATGATAGAAGTGAAGATGGAAGACCGTCTCCCACAGCAGGTGACCCAACTGGAAAAAGTAATCCAACAACTTCATCAGCGCATCACGGATCTGGAGCTCTGCATCGTGCCTGAGACACCCCAAGAGATAAGAGATCTAAGAGAGGCCACTGCTCGAAGCGCAGTCAACCGATTAAAAACTTTGGCTTTGGAATGTAGGAAGCTAAGCACTAGAAGCGCCCAAACTTATGAAACCCTTGCAGAGAATCCAGAATTTTAGACATTGGAGGAACAACTCCAAGAAGCAAAGTAGCATGCAGATGTGCTACAAGCATAGCTGAAGTCCATGACCCCAGTTGAAAGAATGAAGAGGTTCGCAGAACAACGCACAACCCAACAACAAGTACACACGCTGCAAAGTAAAGTGATGGACGTCTCTCAACGACTGCAACCACTCCAAGAGAAGGCATGCCAACTGCTCGCTGAACTTAAAATCCAGGGAGCTGAACTTGAACAGGGTGTCATCACTGCAGAACAACGCCTGGAAGGACCGCTCAATGAAACAGTAATCTAGGAATTTATTGAACAAGGGGCTGTCGCACTGCAGCAGGTTGAAGCAGCTCGAGGTGTTCGAAGCAGAATTGATTAGAACTGAGTGACTCGGGACGAGTCACAACTGAGTGTTGGGGGCCTGTTGGCCCTTGACCAAGTTTTGAAGAATACTTGGTCATATTTGACCACTTTTGGGACTGTGACAACTTGCCAAGGAAGGAGCGCAACACGAAGTGGAAATTAAGGAAGCAAGACCTATTTTTGGGTCCATTTTAGGGTTTTGGGTTGATGTAATGGGAAAGGGATGTCGGCCCGTGGGTTTACCCACACCTAGGCCCATTTTGTAATCTATAAATAGGCAATGTAAATAGGGGAGAAGAAGTATGATAGTAATGTAGTACATCTATGTGATGTATCGCTGAAAGCTTAGTGCTAGTAATTGGATCTGTGTGATCGGATGTATCTTATAGTGGTCTGTGCATGAGATCGAAAATCTAAGTGCAAGTTGCTGTAGTCTTGTGCTGAAGAGCAAGGAGGAAGGATCTAGCAAGATGCACAGATCTTCTGTCCTGTGCGAAGTAAGGGTCATTGAATCTCTATGCTGTAACTGCTTGACCAATATAATATAAAGAAGACTTTGTGGATGTAGCCCCAGGGTGGGGGTGAACCACGGTAACTGTGTGTATGGTGCTTTGTGCTTCGATCTAATGTGTTTATCTCTTCCTTGGATAAGTGCTTGATGTGATTAAGTAGATCTAGTTAAGCTCTGTGCTGATGATATATGAATGAACGTTAGATCTGATATATAAGATGCTTAGTGCTTGATCTGTTGAATCTAACCTATATTTCTGTGGCTAAGTACTGAATCATCTTTAGTATAAGTATTCACTGCGATGCTCTGTGCTATCTGCGAAGTACCAGACAGGTTAATTATTGATGAAGAATCTATGCTAAGTGCCCTGTAAAAGATATAATCACAGATCAATGTCCCAGCTAAGGTTGCAGACATCTGAGTCCTGCAACCACCCCTGCCTCTACCTCAGGTGAGACTTCATCTGCTTCGTAGGTGTTGCCGAAAGGGTTGGTAGTTAGGGTTTTGTTGGTGCACTCTTGAGTGTTGAACCCTGGGTTTGCCCCTGTGCCAACAAGGGCAAGTTGCACCTTGTCATAGATTCCATTGTTTCCTAGTCCGTTGTAATGTCCCCACTTTGGGACATTAGGATATTACAGGGTGTTATGATGACTAGAGTAGCTAGATGGAGATTATAGCGAGTACATGAGCTATTGAGAGGTATTTTGGGGTCTAGCTTGCATCTCTCATCCTATTTCATCATTATGATCCATTCCGCACAAATTGGCTTTGGTTCCGTTGCATTCCGACGACTTCCATGATTTTGAGTATTTTGAGCTATAAGTTAATTAAATTCACTGAAGAGGGCATTTTGGGCACAATACTTGGAGGAACCTTTCAGTGTAATAGCTCATTGGAATCAAGAGGAGAAACAATACAAGATAGGATGGTGATAAGTGAATTTCAATGACCAGGGAAGCCACAAGGAGAGATAAGGCGCTTTTCAGAGGTAAAAAGGTTAATTAGTTAATTAAAGTGATTTAAATAATTAATTAAATATTAATAAAGTAAAAGTCACTTTGGAGGGACAATGTGAGAAGGAAGTATAAAGAAGAGGAAAGGGCCTCTATTCTCTCATTCATTCATGTATGTTTATCATTTTGATATTTGGATTCTAGCTAGAGAGCCCATACCTTGGGGGTTTTGAGGGTTTTGACTTAACAAACCCTAGAGGACGATTCAATGGTGAAATATTCCACCTAGTTTGTCCCAAGCTTGGTCTCGGGGATGCAATACTCTCCCACACCATTCTAGTTCAGATCTACTCAGTGCAGGAGGGTTCTACACCATCCACATGCACATGAATAGAAGGAGGGTGCACCATTGGGGGTTTCCAGCAAGGGGGGCGCACCATCCATTGAGGGAAGTTCGTTCCAGGTGATTGGCATGGCTTGTGGAGATTCTAGCACCTGTGTTTTCATTGCAGGGCTGTGGCCATTAGATCTAGTGAATTCCGATGGAGTTGTATGTGTCATTTGATTTATTGGATGCATGGGATGAATTGGAGGAGAGGAGCACACTTCAGAAAATGATTTCATCTATTTGGTAGATCAGATCTTCACCATTTCACTTGGGACTTCGCCATGGAGGTAACCAAGCCTCGATATATCATTCTAGTGGATTTGTGGAGCATTTGGAGGCCTCTAGGAGACAGGCTGAATTAACTAGGGTTTCAGGCATCCAGGGGGCGCACCATTCCTTAGAGGAGAGTCAAATCCATGAGTTTGAGAGGGATCTTGGAGATTTGAGCACCTAGTTGTTCTTGCCTTTACCCGATCTACTGTTTGGAATATTACCAGAGTGATTGGACATCTTTGGCAGGAGGGCCGAATTGTTGAGGCTATTCAGTGATCCAGCAGGGCGTGGCATCTTCCAGCTTGGGGGTTGATACTTCATACGACCCAGATATTTCTTGTATTGGTATTCATGGTGTATTCAACCTTTGGAGGCTTATAATATCTTCTTGGAGCATTTTTTAATAGCTCCTATTGTGTTATTGGATCCATCTGTTGAGCATTCCAGATCGACATCTTCATTGTATCAGGTTCTTCTATTTATGAATAAAATCAGATCTGAGGTGTTTTGGCTTGTCTATCATATTTTTGATCTTGCATATGGTTGAGTTATGTTCCATTACGATATCTTCTTGTTTATTGCTGCAACACATATATAAATTCATCATCATAAACCCTAAGGCCGAAATCAAGAGGTCAACCTGCAACTAAACACATACAAACAAGTAAATCAACAAAGTGTTTGACGAAATACCACAACCAGTAAAAGTTTAAAAAGACACCCAAAACTGTGATGTTCCTGGCATAATGGCTTGAGAACATTACAGTGGTATCAGATCCTAGACTCCTTCCAGCCTTAGGGGTCTTACACAAGAAGAAAGGGATGAGATATCCTTTGAGATAATATACTTGGAGATAAAATATTCCAGCCTTAGCAAGGAAACTAGGTCTCAAATAAACTTTCCACAGTATGTAGCATTAAGAAATCCCAATTGGAGAGAAGAGGATGTTTTACACAGGATCATCGTAGCAGAGGAAAAGAGGGCCAGAGCAGCTAGATGGTTGGAAGAATAGAGAAACTCCACACCCATTAGGAGCACACAACTTTGCTACAGTTGCAAGGTGCCTTGGGAATCAGAGCATAGGTGTATGGGTAAGGGTAAGAAGCATATTATTGAGGTACACTATGACAATGAGGATGAGGTGTGTGAGGACACAGAGCTAGAGCTAGATGCTTATTTGGAGCAGTGCGATGATGCTAGTACATAGGCTAGTGATTCTGACACGCTTGAGGAGGATAGTGACTCTTGCACACTTGCAGATACTGGTGATTATGGCACGCTTGGGGAGGATGGTGACCCTTGTGTAGTGGATAGACAGTCGGAGGGATAGGATGACAACACCTACATTAAAACAGACATATCACATGGTGTTGATGACCCTACACCTCAATAGAGTAGAGACACTAGTGGGGATTCACACGTGTTAGCACCGAGAGATGTCGAGCTTCCTAGGAGGGCCGTGACACATCTGTCGTGTTTTTAGACACCCACGATAGCCACGTCATAGGAGGATATCAGTGGTATTTTAGATGTGATGGAGGAGCCATGTGTGAGGGATGCACACCATGGACATATGGATCCCCATACCCAGGAGGAGAGACATGACTTGGAGACAATGGACCTTATACATACCTATTAGCATGAGGAGATTGAGTCACCTCTTTCAGAGAATCCATTATTTGAGCAGACTATGGAGACTTACAACTTGATGGGACACTTACTTCTAGGACCAACCTTCAGTGATGAGGATGTACTCTTCATTGATCAGGATGATCATAGCACGTGTCTGGACACATCTATATGGGATCCAGGCGCAGTTGATAGTAGCAGGGTGAGTGCACAAGAGGATACAACTTCTCATACATGATACAATGTGATTCAAAGGGAGATAACATCTAGTGATGAGGTGGAGTGGCATATAGGAGGACCCAGTGGCACAGTAGACAGTTCAACACTTCATCTTTTGCAGAGAGTTTTGTTGGGGATTCCAGTGTTGGCACTAGCAGTGAGAGATATGAGGTGGCACCCCAACATGACTATGACTAAGAGTCACACTACTTGATAGGATAGTTGAGAGTCAGTGAGGATATGATCATGGCAGCCACTAGGCGCATTGATGACATTCATGCATTGGTGACATATTACTGTTGGAGGACATCAGTGGCACATGGTAGTTTGGATGAGGGATTCGCCATGAATGAATTTCATACTCTCAGGGAGAGAGTGTCTGTGATGAGGACCGACTACCAACAGTTGTTGGCAGACATGGACTACCTGTTGAGGATTGGTGTGATGTATCATGAGGCTCTGAGGGAGAAGGAGTCAGAGGTGGACAGACTCACTCAGGAGTTGGAGAGCACTCGAGGATTCTTGAGAAGCACACAGACAACCCTTCCATAATCATATTCCAGATAAGAGGAGCCTCCTGAGGAGATTTATCAGAGATCCACTTCATCTATATTTGTGGATACTCAGATATGTCAGTTAGTCACATTTCCAGAGGATGTTGATGGTCTAGCAGAGGAGCACTAGTTGATAGAGGAAACTTCCATTTGGGTTTCGAGAGTGGTTGACCTTCAAGTAGAGGTTGATCCAGTAGTACACCTAGGATCTATGGTGAAACAATAGTAAACAGGAGATGACAGAAGTATGTCAGGGAATACAATTATGAGTGATAGTTCACAGAGATAGGCCGAGATATGCAGTCAGTTTCAAACAGATGTATCGGATTGCATGGAGGATACACACTTAGGGGAGTATGCAGATGTCACTCCTTTGTAGCAGCACATAGTTATGAGATATCACCTTCACCATTTCAACAACTGCATGGGGGATGAGAGATGGAGATTGGTTTACCAGTAGTTGGAGGAGTTACTTCCGGTTGTACCTGATGATTAGGGTTTAGTGATGACTACAAGCGAACAATTATCATGGGTATCGGTAGACATGATTTTGGTTGAATCCTTGGGATTGACCAAGGTAGGTGGTATTTTTCAATCCTACAGTCAGCTACAGATGTCTTTGTTATCCTTTCCCAACACTTTTATCATGGACAGTAGCATGAGGAGTGATAGATAGTGGAAAAGGGCATGGAGAGTGAGTAGGTCGAGACCACCTGACAAGAGTACTTTTACGACATGCAACAGGTCAGAGGTGGACTGTGTTAGGCAGACAATTGAGACTTGGTGCGTGATGGTGAGCATCATAGGACAGGTGACAATAGATGAGCACAGAGGGCTTCCAACAGTGATCAGTCTGACATAGGAGCAACTAGCAGAGACTGGAAGTGATAAACTTCCAGGTTTTCCATGGGATCTAGGAGTTTATTTGGTTAGCAGGATGTTTTGCATCATGTTGACCTAGGTTGCGCCAGAGAGCCACACACTCCACCTTGGGTTGGTTTGGAGTGGGTCTGCAGGTACTTGTACTATGGAGTGAGAAATTTTCTCCCTCTTGATCATCATGATTGGGCATGGAGATGGTTGGGCAGGTACTACTTCCACAAAGATGTTCTTACAGATGCAACTTTTGGACAATAGTTCCAAGTGCCACAGGTACTTCAGCTTGAGGATCCAGGAGTGGAGGATCCAGTATATATACAGGGAGCAGTCAGACATGGTCAACATAGTGCAGTGTCAACATGGTGATCTTCGATAGAGGCTAACATGGGATCCAGGGATTGCAAGGTTGAGAATTTTGCTAACTGATAGAGACAAGTGGACCTTTGCAGGGGAAAGTTGTTTTGACTTTCCATTGAGCTTCAATGTTGAGGAGAGCACTTCACTTGAGGGTGTCTCACATCAGTGTTGAGGAGAGCACTTCACTTGAGGGTGTCTCACAGAGGTCTTGCAGTACCTCATTTTGGCATTAGCATGGACAATTGATGGGGGCTATGTTGATCTTGATAGGGACTTGGAGGATGGACTCATTCTGGGATGAGGCCATGTGTCATGTGCAAGAGATTCATGGAGTTGACGCATTTCAGGATTATGCTTCACAAGATATTGCTGTTCACTTCCTGATATGAGACCCATGAGGTAGAGTGTATGACTGTTCATCTTTGGACGGGTTCTACTGTGTGTCCTACAGGTGGACATGGGATCCTGGTATTATGCTTGGAGGGACTTGGTTATTGCTTGAGGACAAACAATATTCTAGCAGGGAGGACTATAATGTCCCCACTTTGGGACATCAATATATTACAGGGTGTTATGATGACCGGAGTAGCCAGATGGAGATTATAGTGAGTACAAGATCTATTGAGAGGTATTTTGGGGTCCAAATTGCATCGCTCATCCTATTTCATCATTATGATCCATTCCACACAGAATGGATTTGGTTCCGTTGCATTCCGACGATTTCCATTATTTTGAGTATTTTGAGCTATAAGTCAATTAAATTCACTGAAGAGGGCATTTTGGGCACAATACTTGGAGGAACCTCTCAGTGTAATAGCTCATTGGAATAAGGAGGAGCAACACTACAGGATAGGATGGTGAGAAGTGACTTTCAGTGGCCAGGGAAGCCACAAGGAGAGATAAGGCTCTTTTCAGAGGTAAAAAGGTTAATTAATTAATTAAAGTGATTTAAATAATTAATTAAATATTAATAAAGTAAAAGTTACTTTGGAGGGACAAGGTGAGAAGGAAGTATAAAGAAGAGGCAAGGGACTCTATTCTCTCATTCATTCATGTATGTTTATTATTTTGATAGTTGGCTTCTAGCTAGAGAGCCCATACCTTGGGGGTTTTGAGGGTTTTGACTTAACAAACCCTAGAGGACGATTCAATGGTGAAAGATTCCACCTAGATTTTCCCAAGCTTGGTCTCAGGGATGCAATACTCTCCCACACCATTCTAGTTCAGATCTACTCAGTGCAGGAGGGTTCTACACCAGCCACAGGTACATGAAGAGAAGGAGGGCACACCATTGGGGGTTTCCAGCAAGGGAGGCACACCATCCATTGAGGGAAGTTCATTCCAGGTGATTGGCAGGGCTTCTGGAGATTCTAGCACCTAGGTTTTCATTGCACGGCCGTGGGCATTAGATATAGTGCATTTCAATGGAGTTGTATGTATCATTTGATTTATTGGATACATGGGACTAATTGGAGGAGAGGAGCACACTTCAGAAAGTGATTTCAGCCATTTGGTAGATCAGATATTCATCATTTCGCTTGGGACTTCACCAGGGAGGTAACCAAGCCCAGATCTATCATTCTAGTGGGTTTGTGGAGCATTTGGAGGCCTCTAGGAGACATGTCGAATTATCTAGGGTTTCACGCATCTAGGGGGGCACACCATTCCTTGGAGGAGAGTTAGATCCATGAGTTTGAGAGGGATCTTGGAGATTTGAGAACCTGGGTTGTACTTGTTGTTGAAGGTGAATCCCCCCACGGACAAGTGGATTCCCTCTTGGTCTCTAAACTCCTAAGGCCAAGACAGAAGGTGCTTAACATGGACACTGACTTCCTTTTAGATCTAATCAAGCTAATGAAAGAAAGAGAAGGAGAAAAATATGTACCTTATGGACGACGTTTGTCCTTGCAAAGTCTAGGCTGAGCTTCGATCTTGAGATCCTTGATAGGTCCTGCAAAACAAACAAATATACAATGGACTTCCTACTCTACTGAGATTAGCTCAATCATAGATCCATCTACTGTAGACAAACTTATATGGAACAAGCACAAGTTTGAAAGAAACAGGCCAAACATTGATTATATTAATGAGAACTAGTAAAATTACTTACAATCCTTTGAATGAAGGTGCAAAAGCCTCTTTCAGTTCTCCTTGTCCAACCCCTTTGCTCAATCAATCTCCACTGATTGCTTTGATAACATCTCACTCATGAGATCATAAGTTTGATGTAATTCTCAATTGTCATTCTTCCTTTCACCATGAGAAGGCCTCCTTATATAACCTTGGAGGAGTCCAACCACTTGAGAGATCTTTGGGATGAGTTGAGGATTCCTCTCCTTCAGTTGAGGATCTCCCCTAAGATCATGCCTTGACCATC